>PVJA010001143.1:51078-94367 GCA_004027025.1 Myocastor coypus
TTTTTTTTCTTGTTTCAGAACTTTTGTTTGTTTATTTATTTATTTTTTTATGGCCGGCTTAGCCAGCCTTGAGGGCAGGACTGGCGCAGCATGTGGTGCTGGGGATCGAACCGTGGTCCCTGCAGCTGCCTAAGCTATCCTAAGCAGGCGCTTTAGACCACTGAGCCATCCTGCCGGGCTCTCCGGGCCCTCTTTTTTCTTTTTGTCTTTGTGAGACAGGGTTTCAATGTGCAGTTCAGGCTGGCCTTGAGCTCACTTTGGTAGCCCAGGCTGGTCTCAAACTCGCATGGATCCTCCTGCCTCAGCCTCCTGATTGCTGGGATTACAAGCGTGAGCCACCACGCCCAGCTCAACATTAACACTTTCAATAAACATTATATTTTTAAACAATTGACACATTGCACATTGTCCTCACAATAGTAATACAGAGCACGGGGTGTGGGCATGACACATCTTCCAATTGATATTGGTAAGGAAAGAAAAATAATTCTTCTCTTTGAACTATTCCTCATGATTCTACATCTCAGTTTTGACCATGAAAGATGTCTCTAGTTTTTTGCCAAATATCTCCATGGAAGGCAGGAAAAAGAAATCGCAATTGTTGAGAATCAGTGTCTGAGTTGCTGTGATGTTCTTTCCATCCTACCAAGTAATGTGCACTCTTTAAAATGTATCATTTTGACCTCATTTGTAAATGAACACACTCCCAGTATCCTACTACTGCAACAATGCATTAAATTGAAATGTAACTCACAGAACTTAGAGCATATGGGGAGGAGGCAAAATTGTAATTGAGTGCTTGTGTTTGGATGAAAAAATTAATTAAAACTGCAGTAGTATGTCACTGAAATCCCTCTGACATGTTGAGTTATGGTGACTGTTCCTAAGGAAGGTGAAGATAGGATGTCTTTGCTAATCGTTTGGAAATAATACTGTGCTTGGAGACTTTGCTCTGCTCCTTTCCCTGTTTTGGATTGTTTGTCTAGAGCTCATTAAACTCTATTACTAGCTTCAAAAATGTTACTTGGAACATTTTGCTTATTTTTTTTTAATCCACCCACCCTATTTTTTCTCAGAATAGCTCATGCTTGGCACCATATTATGATATTTCTTCATTCCTAATTCCCTGTTGTGGTTTGTATGTAGTTGTCCCCCAAAACCTCACATACATTATGGGGCTGTCAAGCGCAGGGCTTAAGAGGCCGGGCTTGGAGAGTGTGGCTAACAGAGGGTCAAAACCTTAAACTGACAGCATGCGCTGTCAGAGTTTTCCCCTACACACACACATCAGGTGGCGTTTTCCGCAGAAGCATGGGACAGATCATCCTGGACATGGCAGCGCCCGAGCCCCTCCTCCAGTCCCTATAAAGTGGGGACAACATCTTGAAACCTCCAGGAACTATGAGCTGAATAAACCTTTCCTCCCCTAAGCTTGTGTGTCGGGTGTTTGTTCCAGCAATAACAGAATATATTCACCTACTTGTTATTTATTTTTTTCTTGGTGGCACCATGGACCTTGCACTTGTCAGGAAAGCAATTATTCCACTGATCTATGTCCCAGCCCTATTTTTTAATACATAAATTTGTCAGGTCAACAATTTGTAATACTAAAATTCAGAGGTAGGGGGAAGATAAATGAAGCAAACTGCATGTGAAGAATTTAGTCACTGTGAGAGATTAGGATAGCTAAATCTATCTTAAGAAGATACCACCAATGAAAGGCATACCTTCAAGAGACTTTCCTGGAAATAAAGAAAATAAGGTCCTATTAAGACCAAGTGGGTTATCATAGCTCCCATGACCACCGTCCCCACGATTAGTGCCACCATCCCCACAAAAAAAAGTGTGGGCTGTGCCTTCACCCTCTATGCTATGGAACTGCAGTATCTGGTGAGCAGTTTCTCAGTTTGTTCTGTGGATGTCACTTGGTTAAAGGTAAAGTACTATGTCAGGACCACAGCAAGAGGGGGATGGAGAAGAGATTGAAGCCTATAAGCATGGCTTCATCATTGTCAAAAATTATTTAAAAACACACATTTATTTTATTATTATGGCGATGTGTTTAATTATAAATATTTTATCCACTTTCACCGCTGTTACTAGCATTGTTAGTGTTTTGCATATTATTTATCACGAAAAATCTTTTTGAGAAATACTACTTTTTTCAAAACGATAGCGATTTACTTAAAGATTGAGAAAATGTCACTAAAGGTGAATTGATGCTTTTATTTACTTTTTTTTTATGATTTAGAAAAAATCTCATTTCATTTTTTTTTTTTCTCCATAGGAATAGACATAAGAGATTTGTAACGGGCCTGGTTAAGTGAAATGTCATGAGGCTTCTGCCTCGCTACTTCTTCTCCTTTCTGTGAAGCTGGGCACAGATTGGTTGCCCTCTGGCAGTGGAAAGCTCCACACTGCCAATATTACTCCCCTCTTACATACTTTGGCCTGCTCACAGCTGGATAGGTAGACACCATGCCAGCTCTACCAGATTTACAACATACATTGACATTTCCCACTGAGTCCTATGCACGAGAAATATTCTTGCACCTCATGATTAAATTTGTGAAAGTACATAAAGTCAGAAAGATCTAAAATAGTGCCCTAATAGCTAATTCAACTAATGCTGCTCTTTTGTAATTTTAGGAGGCTTTTTCAAATGCATTTGAGTGAGACCTTACGCCAGGCTAGCCAAATATTTTATGCTTTTGTAAAACTGTTTCAAAAATTAAGGAATTACACTTGTTAAGGGAAGTATAGGGAAATAAATTTCTCAGGATTATGCAGGTGACTGTGTCAGAAGTCTGAGATCTAGCACTAATAAAAATCAAAGTCTCACTGGGTTCTAGAAAATAACTAGATTTTAGGCAATAAAGAGAGGAATTCGTGCTGCGTTCGTCAGACTTTCAAAGCCTTATGCTGGAGGTTCAGGACAGTCAAGGTTAGTCACACATGGTAATGACGCATGATTGCACAATAATTCTTAGAGGACGACTTCCACAGGAGATAAAGAGAAACTCTAAGATGTCTCTCAGGATTTTTCTGACAGTGGATACTCAAAGGGTTGGCTTAATTCTGTCATAAGTTAGTCTTCACCACACATCTCATCTTTCAACTTTGAGGAGGTCACAGCCATATATGCCACCCTAATAGTGCCTAAACAACCAGAACAAATCTGGGCTAGCTGAAGAGCTATTGTGAAAAAATAAGGACAACACTCTTACCTTCAATTTTCAACTCCTATCTAAGGACTCCATCTTGAAACGTCTCCACAAGGTAGTGAGGACCCTAGAAGACAATGGTAAATTCTTGCTGGCTCAGAGCCATCTTTTCATTTATGGATTGTTTCACTAATCTAATCTAATTTAATTTAATTGTTCTCTAAAGGCAAACATGACTTCACTATTTTCCATCACATTTCATTTCTGGAAGTGGTGCCAACTATTAAAGATAGCACAACATGTTAAAAATCAGAGCAAATACATACCAAACTGTAATTTCCTGGATCTGATTAAAGCAAACGGAAGGGCAATAATGTTCTTAGATTTTACCTAATATGCCATCTTTACTTTTCACTAAAAGCCCTTCCCACAGTATTAAAATCATGTCAAGTTACATCTTTGATTGTTGTATTTAATGTAGCACATACCTAGATTACCTGATTATTTCAGAAAATAAAAATATGTTGCTTCTTTTTTTCATTTCTTCATATTCTATTCAGGTTGTTCATATTGTTTTGTTTTGATGTAGACTTGACTACAGAGAGTATCTGCTTCTAAGGTAGCACACTCCCAGTGTTCTGAGTGCTAGCAAGTCGATCTCCTGTTGCTTCGTGGGACCAGCTGATGGTTTCATGCATTCTCTAAAGCTTCTCTGAGGTAGCAATCTAAGAGACCAAGGAGGATGCTCAGTGCCTTTGTTGACAATGAGTCAGAAGTCACCTGTAGTCATTTCACCATCTACTGTGGATCACTAAAGGCAAACCCCCAGTCCCTATAAAATAGACCTATAAACTTTAGTGAATAAGAGGTACAAGAATCATCACAGACTATGGTAGGGGCTCGCCACCTCAAGTTTAAGATTCAAGAAAAATATACCATGAAATTTCTATGACAATGCTCAAATTTTGTACCAGTTGCTATTTTAGAAAACAAACAAAAACATTATTTTTTGTAATCTTGCATTCCTGATCTACACTTTCTCTCCTCTAAGCTTTTACCTATATGCTTCTGGTTTGACAGTTTTTGTCTCCTCCAAAATTCCTGGTGAAATTTCATCCCCAATACAACAGCATAACGATGTGTGACTTTTCAAAGACGTTTAAGTCAGAAGAGCAGAGCTCTTAGGAGCAGGACTAGCTACACGATGAAAGGGTTTGATGGAGGAAATTTATCTCTTCTGCCTTGCAAGCTTCTGCCTTGTGGTGTCACAGTGGTCCTCCCTTCCAGAGAAAGCACCCTCCAAGCACCATCTTGAAATCCAACACTGCACACCCCCACAAATAACAAAAACAAAACAACAAAAAAAACTTGTTATTGGATTTTCCAAGATCTAGGATAGTGGCATATAAAATTTTGATTGATATGTACATAAAATATAGCCATTCTTATATAGATAGAATTTCCTGTATGAAAGTATATTTGTGCTCATACACACTTTTCTCCACTTTTGAAAAACTGGCTCAAATTCTTCCTTCTTTCTTTCTTTCTTTCTTTCTTTCTTTCTTTCTTTCTTTCTTTCTTTCTTCCTGTCTTTTTGAGACAGGGTCTGACTATGCAGTTCAGGCTGGCCTTGAACTCACTTTTGTAGCCCAGGCTGGTCTCGAACTCACCCTGATCCTCCTGCCTCGGCCTCCCAAGTGCTGAGATTATAGGCGTGCGCCACCAGGCCCGACCCTCTTCCTTCTTTAGAAATATTTCTTTTATGCCCATTTCTTTTTGATTATTTTTGTAATTTTATCTTAATATTTATGCTTAGTTATTTCATGTTTAATACTGGTATCTTTTCTTATGGAGTCAATGTTTATTTCAACCTTATAATGCCCACAGTAACTATGATCACTTTATTGATTATCACAGCCTCAATAAATGCTTATTGATAAAACTCACTTAATTCAACAAAGCCGGTCAAACAGGAAACAAATCACAAGTTGTCTCATTATAATTTTATTTTCAATAAATCATAGTAATTAATCTATACTTGGTACTAGAAACATTTAAAGTGAAGTAAAGATTAACAAATTTAATACTAGACTAATCTTATACAAGATACAGCACATGAAATTTTAATTAAATTTACCAGCAAATTTCTGTGGAATATCAAATTTCCTTTTATATTAATAATTAAACTTTAAGAGTCAATATGGAACAAAGTAAAAAAATATGAACTCAGATTTAACATTAATAATATTTTGCTACTCTAGCATCCTAAGCCTATTTCTCCTGAAATTTTTACCAGAATTCAGAATCTCACATGCTCATTATTCAAATAATATTGAAAAGTATAAAAAGTGAGAAAATGATGAATATTACATACTTACAAAAGCATAAGAGATTTTGTCTAAAAGAGGCAGACAATATATCAGTAAATTTAGGGTGAGCTTTCATAGTGCCTGAAAAATTTACTGATCCTACTGTAATGAATATCAAAGATTTTACAATGATTTACATATATATATTCCTAAGAATTTTTTAACTGATTCAAACCTAATACATTGTCATTATTATCTCCAAGAATAGACTATATGTATTTACTTTTTTTTTTTTTTTTTTTTTGAGACAGGGTCTCGCTGTGCAGTTCAGGCTGGCCTTGAGCTCACTTTTGTAGCCCAGGCTGGTCTTGAACTCGCACCGATCCTCCTGCCTCAGCCTCCCGAGTGCTGGGATTACAGGCGTGCGCCACCACGCCCGGCTATATGTATTTACTTCTAAAGAAATAAATGGATTTTCTTACTAAGAAACGTGTCTCCCATTTAAAAACAAAACAAAACAAAACAAAACAAAACAAAAAAAAAGATTATTAGCCAAATTTCCTGTCAAGGTAATTCTAATTTCTCCTATTTTGTTCCACATCACCAGTGATTGCTAATCTGGTATTATCTATGGCCAAATTTGTGGTTTCACTGCCACATCTTTGGGGAGAAAATAGATTACATTTTACCCTAATGGTTATGATATTTGTCAAATACTATAAAAAGCTTAAAACTAGTGACAATAAAAGACCTCAACAACAGAATCCTGGCCCTCAGGAATGCTACATGGAAAAATGTCCTACAAGGGCTGGCCAAATAGCTCAGTGGATTAAAGCGCCTGCTTAGGCAGATGCACTGGCCAGGGTTCAACTCCCAGAGTGCCATGCCGCTGGGGCGTTGCAGCCAGGGTACACTGAGGAGGCCATTGAGACCGGACGTAGCGCCATGTGACTGCAATCCCAGCTCTTGGGAGGCTGAATACAGGCGGATCACTGCGTGTCCAGTCCACACACTGAGACCCCGTAGACTCTGTAGATACTGCCTTAAGTACAGAAAAACAAGAAAAAAGAAAATGTCCTGCTGATGCAGTGCAGCAGTAATCACTTTAGCACATGTGACTAAGGCAGAATTTTATTGGACAGCTTGAGTATGTTGCCAACAGCGACAGTTGTGTGTCTTTCACTAATAAGTTTGTGTGGTGATGGACAATGGATCTCTGCTTATTTCAACAACAGTTGGCTTATATTAGTAGATTTGCTTTTGTCAAATTTATGTATATGAAAATATGAGCACACATAGTGTGGACAAATACTAATTTCAGTAACTAATACCTCAGTGGTTAGACAGCAACAATAAAACTTTAGTGTTGAAGTACAATGGTATAGTGGAACAAAGACTGGCTTCTATGGTTTTAAAAATTATATTCCTTAAAAATAAAAATGTAAAAGGCTGGTTTCTTTGATTTAAATTATATGAAAACCATTCTATGATCAGCTGATTTGAAGAACATTGGTTTTGCTAAATGGTCCAAAGTACAACTTGTCCAGTGGTGGCTTTCTCCTTGTCTTCCTACGGGTGCATCACATTGCTAGGAATTTCGTTCCAGAGCTCTGGAATGAAGCCAACCTAAGTTTCTGTAGCTATAACATTTGTTATGTTCTGAAGAGGAATACTTTTTGCCATTCTTGGCTCCTGGAGAGATGTGGTTTGCTTTCTGCTTTAAGCTAAGATTCCCTTTTTCGTGTCAGTACTCCTTATTCTTTAGTATTTCTCTAAGAAACTGTTATATTCTTAATTTGGAAATGAAAAAAAGAAAGCAAAAAAAAAAAAAAACCTCACTTATCTTGAAAAAAGACAGCAGCCAAACTTAAATGAGCTGCTACATTTTCCTTTTAAACATGCTTTATTTTTGTGTGTGTGTGTGCGTGTGTGTTCACTTAAGCTTAAGGATGTCTGGAGAAGTGGTAAATCAATTTTTTTGCTAAGTCCTAGGAACATTTTTAGACCCCTTTCGAAGTTCAGTGTACTGTTTATACCTTTAGAACTTTACGTGAAGTTCTAAGAACAGGTTTCTTGAGATCGCATTAAAAGTTCTGTTCCTTTAGTTGAAAATAATTCATCCATGTTCTCGTATCTTCATTCACAGTAGGAGATCCACTTCTGCATGATTGAAAATTGCTCCCATGAAAGTGTTCTTTGTCTTCCGTTTCTTTTACAAACAGCCGTTAATAGCAGCTGCACCTGTAGTCAGCTAATCCCCTGGGAACTGATGGGAGTTTCCTGAATTATGTGCCAAAAGACATGATGATTAGCATTTATTCCGTCTTTTGTACAATAGAATTGAATGTCAAACACATCGCAAGAAATCTGCTATTTTTATTTTCTTCGTCTTCTTTTCAAGTTTCCTTTCTCTCACCTTACTTTACCCACTTCTTGTTTGTATTTCAGTGAGAGTCATACAGTTCTTGTTCAGTCATGAAGAAGACATCTCATTTCACAGCATGATTATGGGAAGGGAGGCAACTTCCACCAGCCCTTCCTCAAAGCTCACAATTATAAGGATAGAAGAGAAATCAAGAGCTTCAATGGCAGCTGCTGATATTACACACAGATATTCCCTAAATGTCAGTCATTCCCTTCAAACACATGGCCGCTGTTACACCATAAGTCTTTGTGAAGACTTTAAATCCTTCTGTTTAGCGGCTTATCATCCAGCTCATGTATGATTCTTTTCAAAATACCAATTTTGGAAATCTTTGCTAAGATTCTTTCAGAGGAAATCTAACTATTAGGTAAGTTTTATGACTTCTAATAAGGATAGTCACCACTAAAAAAAAGTCAGGGCACTCAAACAAGATTACATAAAAGCCTAAGAGTGATGCCAGTTAATGACAATAGTTAACTATTTTGCAGGAGAACCAAATACTTAAGTAAAACTCTGAAAATAATTCCTGAAAATTGTGAAGTAATAGCATCTGAATTGTAAATTTTCATATATGTTGTAAATTGTTCAAGAGATTTAGTTATTAGTCTTTGGTTTAAAATCTGGGTATTTTGAACTTATAAAAATGTTCTGTCAATTACATTATAAAGAACACAAGAAAATTGTTGTCAATTTTTATCTCCGTGATTCCTCTTCTCCATTCCAACTTGTACTCTTTCCTTATCCCCAAAGTGCAAAATTGGTACTGTGTAACTTTCTTGAAAAAACAAAAAAAATAAAGAAAATCATTAGAAATTATTCAGGATTTCAATGTAGGCACTAAATACAACCCAATTATCTAACAATAAAATCATTGAATTTGTCAAAATTGCATAAACCTACCTCAATACTCATGAAATATATAACATTTAAGAAATGATTCAATATTTTTAATCTTTAATTTTTTGTCTGTAAAGCAGGACAAAATAGTTTTCACCTCCTTGAGTTGAGTGTACTTCTGTTCTTTTTTGTTTTGTTCTGTTTTTGTTCTGTACAGGGTCTACAGGGTCTCACTACATAGATTGGACTCATAGCACTCCTCCAGTTTATAGCCTCCCAAGCACTGGGATTATAGGCATGTGTCACCACATCCAGTCTCAATCACAGTCTCAGTGCGTCCTGGGGCCCGAGGCGGGTACACTCATCTCCTTGAGTTTTTATGGACATGAATAACTTCAAATTTCAGATCATTTCACATGATGGACTGAGAAACCCTCACATTCTCCTACGTCTACAAAAAAAATATCTTCCCATAGATCAGTTTCATTAAAAGGAACTAAAAATCTGCTGAAGGAAAGCTACTCATTAGGAATCTGAGAAAGCACACATATTCATAGTCCAGAAGTGTTTGTTGTGCAACCCTGTGGTCTCAGGGGAACTAATTCATATATATGTTGTCAATTCACATTTAAAGGAAAACCTATCAGAGTAACAGCAGATCTCCTCTCACAAACAACCAAGTTAAGAAAAACGGGGTGGGTGGTATTTCAAGTCCTATGAGAAAACAAATTCCAACCCAGATTGACTTATCCTGCAAAACAGGCTTTCAAGTTTAATGGAGAAGTGAAATACCACCATGACAACTAAAGCAATTCACAGCAATCAGGCGAACCCCAGGCAGAGTACTGGGACACACAAATACATAAAGCTAATATTAAATTACATGAAGATACCTTGATTATTCAGAAGAAAAAAATCAAAATGTACTTTAACTACTTTTTTTTTGGTCTTTTGGAGACAGGGTCTCGCTATGCAGTTGAGGCTGGCCTTGAGCTCACCTTTGTAGCCCAGGCTGGTCTCGAACTTGCACCGATCCTCCTGCCTCAGCCTCCCGAGTGCTGGGATTATAGGCGTGAGCCACCACGCCCGGCTCTTTTAACTACATTTTGGACCAAATAGATCTGAATATTGTCGACTCCTACAACACATTGTATGATGCAGCAACAGAGAGAAATAAAAAAAACAAAAAATCCACTAGGTTCAACAACAGAACAAAACAAATAACAATGTTTAGAACAGAGTTAATTGAATAAAATATGCATAAATCCCTAGAAATGAATATACAACAAAGGTATAAGCAGGAACGAATCCTGAATTGCATTAAGATGAAAAAGGAGACTGAATAAATAATTAAATGTGTCTCATTACATAAAAGCACATGAACAGATGTCTTCATTGCTGAATTCTATCAAACATGGAAAGAGTTAGTACCAGTATTTTTAACCCCTTTCAAAAAAAATGAAGAAGAACAAATAATTTCAAAGTAATTCTACAATGCCTGAATTCTCACCATATCAACACCAAACCAAGAAACTAAAACTACTGGTGAGAAAATTTCCATGATGTTCTCCAAGGTACTGAAAAAAAAATTAAATCATTGTAATCAAGTGAGATTTACTCCTGAAGTATAAGGATGATACAAATTTTATAAATCATTATATAATATCATAAAGCAATTTATTATATTTACAGACAGGTAAAAACCATATGATCACCTCAACAGATGCAGTAATAGCATTTAATCACATGCATCATAGTGCAAAATAACTTATTGAAGTAACTGTTGAAAGAGCATGTATCAATAACATAAATGTGGTATATTACAAGCTCACACTAGCTTATTATGTATGCAATGATTTTTTTTCTATATCATGATAAATAACTCATGGCTGGCTTCTCCAAGCATTTTTGTTCAGCAAAGTATCAGTGGTTCTGGACAGACTAATGGCTTCCACACAGTAAAATAATAAATAGAAGTGCATATGGCTGCTGCCTGCAGGAACACACACAATGCAAAATTTGTTAAGAAATGTAGGAAAAGATCTTGATACAAAATCACCTACAAAACTCAGTAGAGTAAGCATGAATGACTATCTGAAAAGGTAATTAAGGGAACATTCTCACTTATAATAATAATGAAAACACGAATAATCTTTAGGTATAAATGGAACTAAGATTAAAGATTTGTATCCCAAAATCTACAGAAGAATGATGAAAGGAATTTAAAAAGACACAAAGAAGTTGCAAACATCTGTGTTGATAGCCTGCAAAGGTTATTGTTTCTAAAATGTCCACATATGGGGCCCGGCAGGATGGCTCAGTGGTCTAAAGTGCCTGCTTAGGAAAGCTTAAGGTGGCTGCAGGGACTGCGGTTCGATCCCGTGCACCACATGCTGCGCCAGCCCTATCCTCAGGATAGGCTGAGCCGGCCATAAAAATAAATAAACAAACAAACAAAAGTTCTGAAACAAGAAAACAAATAATTTTTTTTTAAATGTCCACATATTCCAAAATTTCCCCCTTATCAAGATTCCTTGGGGAAACAAAGCCCTAAAAGTAGTATGGAACCTAGAAAGATCCAGATAGTTAAAATAATACAATATAAACAAAAAAGAAAAGGCAAGAAGTATCACGCTACCAGTTTTTAAAAAGTTTATTACGTTAATATAGTCATGAGAGCAACGTGCAACTCATACACAGAGTTCTTTCCAACGGCATAGCATAAAAGGCACATCAATAAACCTAAACATCTATGTATTAAACAAATATACTACACATTTTTTACAAGGTGGCTAATGATACTTACAGAAAAGGGCAGTCTTTTTTATGCTGAGTACTCCCTTGCATAAAAATGGAAATAGATCATTGTATGAGTATCAATCCCATCTGGATTAAATGATTTAAGAGATAGTAAGCTAAAATATGAGGGAAAAATAAGTACAATTTTACTTAATCTTAGTTCTATTTATGCCTAAACATTATTTCTATATTTTCATTAATATTATATGTGAGAATGTTCACTTAATTACTTTTTCAGATCATTATCCATGCTTACTCTTCTGAGTTTTGTAGTTCATTTTGTATCAGGATCTTCTACTTTTGATGGCACGAATGAATCTAGAAGACGGTACGCTATGGGAATTAAAGTGAGCACAGAAAGGCGAGCATCATGTGTGCTGACTTACATGAGAAATCCAAACCATCAAATCCCTAGAAGTAGAGAATTATTATGCCAGGTTTCACAAATTGGTGAAATATAGATAGGGAAAGATGAGACACTACTTAAAAGGGTACACAACTTCTATTAAAACAAATCGGTGCTATTGATCTACGGTTTACAAAGGGTCTTAAGCTAATACTAATATAATACATTTCAAAATAGCTGAAGATGTGAGTTTCAAATGTTTTATTTGCCATGATAATTCACTGACGTGACACAAGCTACTTAGTTTCATTTAATTATTTTGCAATTTACACACACTTATAATATCACATCATAATATACAAATCTATCTATCTATCTATCTATCTATCTATCTATCTATCTTATTTAACCCATGTTTATTTTCAATTTAAAAATAAGCCCTAATTCCAAAATATTATTGTTAATGGCATAGTATACGAAATGCTTCAATGCAAGTCCTTTTTTTTTAAATAATTTACTCTTATTTCAAACTATACAATACATCTGTTCCTCTAGAAGTAGGATTAAAAATTAAGACTTTTGGAAGAAGTCATGTCCTTCAGTACTGTCCTTTTAGCTGGGTCTATTAACCAAATCAGAAGAAATATTGCTATCTAATGCACATGAAAAAAGTTCAAATGAAATAGCAGGCTAATAAATGCAAACTAACAACACAATGAATGATATCTTAAGCACAACAGCTAATATTAGTGACTGTAAAAATAAACTAGTTTATTTTCTTCTCAGGTAGTGCAAGATAGTAAGCTAGTAGTGGCTTCATGTGGAATAATTTGACATACCTAGAAAATTATATTCATTTTGATTCTGTGAATTCCCTTCACGAAAATAATATGGGGCCAGGGAAATTGCTTGACGCTCAAAGCACCTACCTGGCAAGCATAAGGACCCAGGATGGGTCCCCAGTATGGCATCCCATCCTGGCCCTACACTGAGGCAACTACTGAAACCAGGCGTAGTGGTGCACACCTGCTATCCCAGCACTGGGGAGGTTCAGACAGGAGATTCACTATGAATCCAAGTTGTGTAGTGAGACCCTGTACAGAAATAAATAAATAAATATTTTCAAAAAGTAAAGAAAGCGATGTTGTTAATTTTATAAAGGAGTTAAGTTGAAAAGAACATGCATCGAGAGGTAACACTAATTTTTTTAAAAGGTATACCCTGACAAATTATGAAATTGCAAATATATGGAGTGGAATAATTTCATGTCCTTGAAAAATAAGCATCATATATATCTAAATGTGAAAATAGAGGTCATAAAATTGAATGCATATTATGATCCCTGCTGAAGAGATAGTTCAGTGACATAAATGCCTGCCAGGCAAGGATAAAGGCCTGAGTTTGATCCCCAGTGCCAAAAATATATAAACAAACAAACAAATACATAAATAAATAAATTCAATGTTTACTATGATTCAATTTGACTATGCACACATTTTCTTTAGTTAAGCATTTGTATAGGGGCATATCTCATATCTGTAGTTTTAAAAACCTATTGGCTTTGTATATCTGTCTATCTATCTATCTATCTATCTATCTATCTATCTATATTTTTTTTTCAGGACTGGGGTTTGAACTCAAAACCTTTTGCTTGCCAGGCAGGCATTTATGCCACAGATCTATCTCCCTGGCCTCTCAACTATCCATATATTGAGTTTAGTGTTTTCTTTGATATAATGACATTACTAATTCTCCTGCTTAATGATATTTTGAGAGTTTATTGTTTCCACGTATATTTTGCTTTTCACTTCAAAATTAATTTTACATATCTATTCCCTGCTTGCATTTGCTTATATTTGTATGCATGTGTTATATTCAACACATAGTCAATTGAATAGCTAAATTATGTTTGCTTCATTTCTATTTCTATATGTCAATTTCAAATGACTCTGCTGATTGCAGTGCAAACAAGCAAAGAGCCCCAAAGAAAAGACTTTTCAAGTTTAGCTTGAAGGATGAGCCTAGCTTTGGAAATGTTGAGTGGAAATCCTGTATCATTCATTCTGGTGATGTCTAGAAGGTATAAGAAGACAAACCTAGAAATAATGTTTGACAGAAGCATGCTTAGTTTTGTCTGCAGTCTCTAAGCTTGAAAAAGAGTCTGGTAAGGAATTCTCTTGTGTCGTTCATGTTAAGGCCACGGCTTAGAAAAATAAAGCAGACTGATGGGACTTACCCCCTGCTTTACATAGGTAGGCCACACAGTCAGTCATTACAAATTCCCATTCTTTGCTGAAAACTAATTAAAATTGTCCCTTTTGTTGATGAGAACAAAATGCTTATTCACAAAGCTCTACTCAAGAGGCTCACGGGTGGGGCAAATAGTTCGGAAATTTAAAACTCCTGCTTAGGTACATGCAGGGACCAGAGGTTCAATTCCCAGAGTGCTGTGCTGCCCCCTTCCCCGGGGCGTGCTGAAACAGCAAATGATATTGGGTGTGGTGATATGCCTCTGTAATCCCAGAGATTGGAGGCTGCAAATAGAAGCATTATTACAGTTTGATTCGTGCAGTGAAACTCTGGAGACCCTTTAACTACATAAAAAAAAAAAAAGTCAGGTCCTTCATTTCCTTAGGTCTCTTAGATATGACCCATTCTGAGCCTGTGTCTGTGTGAAACTCATCTAAACAGATTTTCCCTAATCTGTTAAATCTTTTACCCTTATTCATCTCACATCTCTACACATGTGTTTTGCTAGCTCAGCATTTTCTGTCCTATTAACACACACACACACACACACACACACACACACACACACACACACAATCTTTTCCTTAACCCTTGAGAAATTCACATACTTATGGTCTTAATATTGTCATAACTCAAAATATCAGTAGGTTCTGTAGCAATATCTTTTTTCCCCCTTGGCTAAATTCTTAACCCATGTAAGCTTACATGTAATAGGCACAAGAAAAAATCAATAATTTGGCCAACTATGTATCTCTACCTATCATCAACACTTAAAGTAGTATGAAACTGATTAGTAAAAACAACCACCTCAGAAACCTGTGAAAATACAAAGCATGTGTGTGTGTAAGAGTGAGAGTGCGAGAGACAGAGAGAGAGACAGAGAAAAAGGGAGAGATAAGAAGAGAGATAGTAACTCTTGTTAAAATTAGAATGTTATTTTCTTGCCAGTATCAAGGAAAATGAGAGGACCTGAGAGGAATTATAGGAAAGCATTTAGCTCGCTCACTGCTGCAATTTTCACTCCAGACAAGAGAAATCACTATTAAATATGAATATGGTGTAGCTGTCAAAGCTAACAGACTAGGTTTAAACATAGATGTGTTATTTATACAGAGTAATCTAGTATAAAAGGCTAAAGGCAATAATAATAAAGTGAATAACATACATTGAACAGTTATTCTGTCTTGGAGTGACATTAAAACCCACTCTGGATTCTAGCATCATGCTTTCATAACCATTAAAAGATGTAACTGTTCTCCATATCTACATTTATTTATATAGAAATATTGTTTCCTCAAGGATTGAAAAGAGGCTTTAGCTTATGCGATAGATCCAGGATTTGAACCCAGGCCACTCTGCCCTAGAATCCCTGAAACAAACCTCTACAGTATTGCTTGGCTATCATTTGTCATTAAACAAACTTTATTAAATTAGCTTTTTTTTCCCCTCTCATAGATATTTGGTAAGAATATATAACTCAAATATTTTGGAAGAGAACAACATGACGAAATAAAGTGCTTTACATACTCACCAGCACAAAGTAAAGCCTCAAAAAGCGTTAACACATAATCTTCTGCTAGAGAGAATAGTACATTCTACCTCAAGGTCAACCAGGTAGCAAGAAAAATAATTAGGATTCCGAGCTCTGCCTCTCTAACCCAGCGTCTGTTCTTTTCCACCACAGCCTGCTGTCTCAAATGAGTGAGATAAATTGAATCTTGATTAATAAATGAAACAGTGCATTTGCTTTTATCATTCAGCTGCTTGGGGGGTGAGGAGTAGTTCCAACCAGTTCTCCTGTGAGAAGGGCAGTCAGACCAGGAGCACCTTATGTCTCAGTGATTGCTTCTCCATCTGGCATGACTGAGTAAAGACGGGGACAGGGGAGGAAAATCGCTTCACTCTCAGCTGTTGCCTTTCTTTCCTTCTTAGTGGTGTTTCCTAACATCTGCTGCTGCTGCTGTTTCCTTCCCACCCATGACTCTTAATCGTTTTCAGTTTCCAGTTTAAAATCGCATTCTTCTCTAGGGGCGTCCTCTTCCATTATTGCTAAATAATGCAGTACATGATGTCCCACCATGTTCTGTGTCTGTCTCTGGTGAGTGGACAAAGGCAGAGCATATGGGGACTTTGTGAGAGACACTGACATCAAAAGCTCTTAGCTGCCTGCTGCGAGGGCCTGAATTGCTGGAGATCTTGTGTGAAAGGAGATTTGCTCCATGGTAGCAGGGGCAGGAACCCCTGGGAGAACTACTGGATCATCCCTCATCTTCTGAAGGACAAAGCCACAAAAAACCTGCTAAGGAGGTGAGACCCCCATCTGAAGGTACACACAGGGTCTTTGAAGAAATGCTGAGAAAGCAAATTTTATTTATGAGTTGTTACTATAAAGCAAGTTGCATCTAAGAGAACTTCTTAAGATCAAACTTTTAGGCTGGCCTGATAGCTCAGTGCACAAAAGCACATGCATAGGCAGAGCACAGCCTCTGGGCTGTGCCAGACCTGGCCCCCCTGGGGCGCTGAGAGAGTGATTGAGTCTGAGCTTTGTGGTGTTCACCTGTAACCCTAGCACTTGGGAGGCTGAAAACAGGAGAATCACTACGAGTCTGATCTACATAGTGTAGACCCGGTAGATCCAGTACTAAATGCATCAAAGAAAAGAAAAGAAAAGAAGTCTTAGGATCCAACTTTTGTGAATCTGTTAGAGCACAAAACCCAGTGAAATAAATTTTGAAATGTAGCATGTATAACTAAAGAAAAGTGAGGTAATTTTGTTGAATTTTTTTGTATTTCTTGCTAGATGGTGAATTATGCTATGCAAAGATTATATGTAATTTGTCTTGATTACTACTTTTGGAAAGGTAGTAGTTGAAGATCAAATATTTCTCTTGCAACCAAGTAGGTGCTCAATGAATACTTATAGTGGGAATTAGAAAAAACTTCTTTAAAAAAGACACCATAAAAGAGAAAAGGCTAACATTAAAGAGCAAATATGCACCTGGATGAAAGAGGAAAGAAAACAGATTAGAAAGGAAGTTGTGAGTAAAACCTAATGGCATATTCAATTTCCCAGATTTAGCAAAGTTTTCTTTTTTTTTTTTGTAAGTCCTTTGAAGTACTGAGACAAGTAAGATGAACAGAAAATATAGAGGATAAATATGTCCTATTCTGTGTCAAGCCTTTGTCTCACCTAAATTCTTCTCATCATTCAATAAGAAGTGATACTCAGTAACTTGTTTCAGTTTCAGTTCTATTTACTAGCATTGCACTTGTTCACGTACACATTTCTCTCCTTTGAGATTGCAATCTATGAACCAGGATCTGTGAATTAGCTGCCCTCAGGATGACTTCTGGGACCTCTGCCAGAAGGCAAAAGCCTATAGACGCTCAGATCAAGTCAAATATTACCATCTATTCCCTAAGCATTTTGAAACTATTAATGTTTAAAATTTTCACTTTTACTAACTATAGGCTGCTATCTGCGACCTGAACAACTATATTGAAGACAGCAAGGTACAACACAGAAAGCATGGTTGAGTATCTTTCATCTTGTTCTTCTAAGTGTGCACCATTTCTAGTATCTTATCTATTATTATACTATTTATAAAATATTTTTTGTCGTTTTGAGACAGGGTCTCGCTATGCAGCTTAGGCTGGCCTTGAGCTCACTTTTGTAGCCCAGGCTGGTCTCGAACTCACACTGATTCTCCTGCCTCGGTCTCCTAAGTGCTGGAATTACAGGCGTGCACCACCACTCCCAGCATAAAATAAATTTAAAAAGTAAAAAAGATTCAGAAAAATGTTATTAAAATCTATTTAAAGTAATTATTAATGTTCAATTTTTTTGTCTAATCTTAAAAACCTATATCTGTTCATCTCAGCAACAGATTTGACAAAAAGAAATGCATAATATAACAAACATCATTCATTTGTTATTTCTGTTTTGAAAATATGTTGTTGCATGTGACTGTTTCTCTTTGTATTTGATATTTGGTTTTACTCTTTAAACAAAATAAAATAAAAAATGTTTTAAAAAGATAAATATTCTCATCAACAATGCAAGACAACCATAGTTTAAGGTACTTGGAGAAAAAGGTACAAGTGGATTTATTGTTTTACATTTTATCAAATTATATTTCTGTCTAAAGTAAAAAAAAAATACTTACTTTGTATTTCTCCATTGCAAAATAATAATATAATAATAATACCATTGATTTGTGTCAATGCTACTTAACATTATGTGTCTCAGATCACCTCTACATAACTTAGATTCCTTAGTACAATATAAGTAGTTACTATACTATCTAGAGAATACTTACAAGAAAAACTGTAAGTTGTTGGTCCAAATGTGACTTTTGGTGTATTGGTTGCATATTGCTTCAGTCTGAACCCAGAGCGTGCACACAATGAGCAGACAATAGCATTTGCTGTAGAATCTTGGACATATAGTTCATAAATTATTGAGCTGAATAAATCACTGAAAAGGAGGAAAAGCGATGTGATAATTGCTGTTCATTGTTAGCAAACCTATACCTATATTATGCATAACACATACATTCCTTTTTGCTGTTCTTCAGAGTTGAACGGAGCAGAGGATTTTGGTAATCTGACAGAGCAGCAAGTGCCAGGGAGCTCCTCTGAAGTTCTTGAGACGCTGTGTTGTGCTGGAAGGTTTTCAGCTTCTCTAGGCTCTGACATGGATGCCAGGTTAGTGTTGCTTCCAGTGAATGTTTGCTCGCGGCTCAGTATTTGTTATACTTTCCCAACTCTAGCTCCAAGGCAGCAAGCTGCACTCTCTCCTGGAGAAGTGTATACTGGTATTCAGGAGCCACACTGCACCCTAAGGATCTTGTCATCTAGATGTCAGCGGTCTGTCCTCTGTTCACTCATTCCTTGAAGAAGCACACTGCTGAGAAGTCACTTTGGCTACACATTCATTCACAAAGACAGAAGGTGAAAGCAGCCCAAGCAGTCACCATCAGACAGCTGAATAATCAAAGTCAGTATGTGCGTACCATGATGGTACTGTAACAATTACCTGATGGCAATCAAGGTATATAAAAAAAAGAGTTTGTTTTATATTTTAAGGAAGTGTCTACAGGGTGTTCAGGGTCTCACTACTAGATTGGGCTCATAGTGATTCGCCTGTTTACAGCCTCCCAAGACCTGGGATTACAGGCACGTAGCACCAAGCCCAGTCTCAATTTCCATCTCTGTGCGCCCCTGGGTGGAGCTGGCACTGCAAGCCTAGGACCAAAATCCTGAGCCCTGCTTGCAGGCACCTTAATCTACTGAGCTATTTGGCTAGCCCTATTATTGTTAGTATTGGACATTTCCATCCCTAGGCAAAATCAACCCATTGTTCTTAGGCCAGAAATCAATATATCCAAGGTATATACAGCCCAAATATTTCACAGTATGGACAGGACAAAAAAGAAAGAAAGAAAGAAAGAATGAAAGAAAGAAAGAAAGAAAAAAAGAAAGAAAGAAAGTAAAAGAAAGAAAAGAAAAAGAAAAATGTGGCTTCATGTCCACCCTGCCCCTAACAACGTAAGGTTCCTACCCAACCAAACCTTTTAAAGTTTTTAAAGCCTTTCCCAATTAGTCCAGAGAATAGACTTTGAACACACATGACTGCTAGCATGGTGGATCTAAACCATAAGTGGAACATGGTTCAGTTTTATAAGGAAGGGAATCCTGACATATTCTATCTGTATCATGGTGGACAACTGAACTCATTATTCTTACTCAAACTAGGCAAAAGATAAATAATGTATTCTTCCATTTAAATGAGATAGTTATACTACTCAAATTCATAGACACACAAAGCAGAATGATTACTGCCTAGGACAGGAGATTTGGAGAGTTCATATGCATTTCCATTTTCAAGATGCAAAGTGTTTTGGAAATGATAATTGCATGCCAATATGAATGTATATGACACTACTGAACTGTTAAAAATTGATAAATGCAGTAAATGTTATGTTATGTGCCTTTGTCACAATTTTTAAGAATATTAAGAATTCTTGCATGAAGACTAATGTCATCAGTACATTTAAAATTACATTGTAGCTATAAAAGTTTAAATATTTATTGAACTTAATCTAGAAAGAAATACGAGACTGTATTATTATATGCCCATTCATAGTCTATGCTCACTTTATTTATTTACTCCTTAATCTGGAGTTAGATAGTAGATTTTGTTAGATTGTATATCCATTCACCGTCTATGCACATTTTAGTTACTTACTTTGTGCCTAGGAAGACCTGGATACTATTTCTTTTTGCAGATCATAAATTCCAGATTAGGAACTCACTAAACATTATTTTACGGAAGAACCATGTTCTGCATGCAAAGCACTTTCTCTCTATAATCTGTTTTTTCCAGTAAAAATAAAGCTCACCAGAAAATCAAGCTACCCAATTGCCTCAAAATTATTGTTTGCCCAGATGTGTAAGTACATGACTGTAATCCCAGCACTCCAGCAGAATGAGGCAGGAAGATTTGAAGTTTGAGCTCAGGCTGGGCAGCTTCAGCTTAGCACATTAGTGAGATCCTATCTCAAAACAAAATATCAAAAGAAATGAAGCAGGAAATGGTGATGTAGTTAAGCATAAGACTCTATATTCATTTTTTTAGTAAAGTCTCTTAAAATTAATATCTGTATTTCTTTCATTTGACTGCTTCTTGCCCACAAATTTCTTAAAAAAAAAAAAAAACTCTCACTACTAAGAAAAAGTGAAAAACAAAAACGAATATTCAGAATAAAAAAGAGCATGATCTACTATACACTGAACTGGGTGAACAATTGCCATTCTTCAGAAATAAATAAAATTTTAATCTGGAAAGACTGACTGTTTGGTGGCTATACAACTGTCCTGAAATTATGGGGTCAGGTACACTGCATAGTGTCAATTTCTGGACATAAATTTTCATGATCTCTCCTTAAGAAAAAAAAATGCCATGAGAAAATAAAATATTCACTCTGATTCAATCCAAATGTCAACCTGCTTGTGCCTTTTCTGCTCTTAGGTATGCCTTTGGGGTTTTTAGAACAGTGGCTTGCATACTTCTGGTTTTGAGGCCAGGTTAGATCAACTCCCCATAACTCAGACAATTTTTAACCTTTACATAGAAAATGTATATTCTTGAGAAATATTCTCTTTGTCTAGAAAACATTTTCCTGATAAGGAAAAACTAAACTGTCAAAGTAAATAAGTGCTCTGTTCTTCAATAGAGCATGTAAGATCAAAATGGAGAAATAAATATTTGCTTGAAGTTACTTCAGGAAATGTATGTGCAAAATAATAATAAATGGAAATTTACTATACTCTGGAAATTTTACCAAGCTTAATACACCTTAAATTTTGACATCATTTGGATTCTTCAAGTGATGCTTTGAACTCCTGGACCATCTCTCTTTTTAAGTACTACAACTGTACAATATCATTCTACCAAAGAGAGAAAAATGGGTGAAAATAGACCAAAGGAGCTTGCAAAAAATGGAGAAAAATATGGAGGAAAGTGAGCTCACGGCAGAGATGCTAGGGCTTGTTTGTTTGCTAATGGCTTTTGTTCAGAGAATACGTGATGCTGCAGAAAGAAGTATTAAATAAATTTCCCCAGACAAATGGATAAAGTACTGGCTCAACCGAGTGAAGAAACCAAAAAATCCCAAGATCGGCAGCAGTCACGAAAGAGACTCTGGAGATCTGATTTCTGGTTCTTCCTGTATTCAGAGGCCTGAAAAGTAGAACGAAGGACTTATGCTCCATTTGGGAAGTTAGCTGTTTCCAAGGCATGGAAGAGACGATGCTTCAACTAGTGTCTGAAGGCTGCAGAGGCCAAGGTCCTGCTCAGGCCGTCATGCTTTGCTTCGCCCTCTTGCGTTAGGCATTTCTTCAATGCTTGAGGCCCGTCCACTTCAGTGTGCTAACTCAAATGTCAATCGCACTCTGAAGCCATCTTGCAAACACACTCCTAATAATGTTTAGCCAAATATCTTGGCATCCCACTGCCAGTCAAGTGGACATGTAAAATTAATCTCTGCAGAGAATTCATGAGTGTGTAAAGGATCTGAGGAGATTAAACCAGAATAAAATCCAAAGCCCTGGTAAACATATTCGTCATTTCAAGGAATAATCAATGTTCCCCCTCTACTCACATCAGTATTTGTAGACTGACAGCATCGAAAGAAAACTGAAAGCACAGGTAGATTTAAAATGTGGAGCCTTAAGCCGGGCATGGTGGCACACACCTGTAATCCCAGCACTTGGGAGGCTGAGGCAGGAGGATTGGTGTGAGTTCGAGACCAGCCTGGGCTACAAAAGTGAGCTCAAGGCCAGTCTGAACCACATAGCGAGACCTGTCTCAAAAAAACAAAAAACAACAAAAAAAAAAAAAAAAAATGCGGAGCCTTAGAAGTTAAATCAGAAAAGCTGAATATATTATAAAAATAAAAACACCTGAGTGATCTTTTGTTTTATTAGTTTGGATGATTGTATCACAACCATACTTTAATAAACAACATTAAACATACAATCTTAATGGCACATATTTAATGAGCAAAGTAATAGAACTTGTATTGGCTTCAAAACATTCCTGAAAAATTCCAATATTAAGATTTAAGAATTTGTCGAATTTTTCTTCTCAGAGAAGTGTGTGTTCATTTCATATGTCCCTTTCTGGGACCCTAATGTTTTTTTTTTTAACTCTTTATAAATTCTAAATAGAAGATCTTTGTCTGAATATTTATTAGTTAAATTTGTTTCGAAAGTTGTGGGTTGTCTTTTCACTCTGTTAGAAGTTCATTAGACTTAGCAAACTTAGAAAACTTCTCAGCCATAGAAGGTTCAAGTTGTTGATTCATTTGACTGACCTTGGAAAATACAAAACTTCCATGTTTTGTTATACAGGTCCTGCTTGAACTTACCATTAAGCAACCAGCAGAAAAGTTTAATCCCGAGGCATATAACGTAAAGTTAGATTACTATGCTCAACTGTAAAAGCCTTAAATAGGCATCTTCTGACACTGCTAGTTTTGCCAATAATCCACTGTGATTATGGAATATTGTACTATGTATATATACAACTACTTTCTCTTAGCTCAGTGAGAAGAAATTTTTCATACCAACAATGATTAGAAACAGTATCATGTCTACACTCTGTGCTCTGTATAACTACTATGAGGACAACAATATGCATTGTATCAATTATTGGGAATGTACTACTAACATGTTTTGAAACTGTTACACTGCTGTTTCTTATTAAAAGTAGTAAAAATAACAAATTTCCTTATTTGTTAAAAAAGTATGTAACGACTTTGGGGCCATCCAGATAGCTCTGCAGACTGAAGCGCTGCTTAAGCAGAGTGCAAGGCAGCTGGTTGGTGTTCCATTCCCAGAGTTCCATGCTGGCCCCGATCCCCAGACAGTGATTGAGACTGAGTGTGGTGGGGCGTGCCTGTAATCCCAGCACTTGGGAGGCTGAAAACAGGAAGTCAGTACATGTCTGATCTATGGAGTAAGACCCAGTAGACCCTGTACTAAATACATTAAAAAAAATTAAGAACTTGTTGAACATGAAGTTGAAATGTAGATGGTAGTATGACCTAATTCAAGAGATGTTTCCCATCTACTGATTCGTGCTCCTTTCATAGTAGTGAGCCCCTCTTAGAACTTATACCTTATATATCCTCATTGCTTCCTTAAGTATTGATCTCCAAGCAACTGAGTCTGGTGGAAGAGAAGATGCCTTGCTTCAGAGATCAGGCAGCAGATGCCACTGATGCTTGGATCACTCCATTCCTCCCCCTTTCCCCTAGCCCATGCTCTCTTTCCTTTTACTTTATGGAACTTGCTATGCGTGAGATAGCTGCTATGAGCTCACTTGGCAAGAAACCTGTCTGTAGCTCATGGCCATGGAGGACTAATAACTGTTAGCAGTCAGATGAATGAACTCAGAGCAAATTCCCCAATCACAGGCATCTACAGCCCCAGCCTAGAGTTTGATTACAGCTCATCAGAGTCCCTAAGAGAGAACAAGCCAGAGTTAAGTTCCTTAACTAAAATCAATAGTCCAAAATATATAGAGTATGGAAAGAGAGCTAATGCAAGTAGTGAAAGAAATGTGATCCTGAGCTACGTCTTAACACCAGACCTACAACTTATGCAAAATTTAACCTCTAACTGGATGGTTGATTGTCTCTTATGTGAAGCCATACCTAATAAAATCTATGGAGTGAATTATTTTAAGAATGTGCTCAAGATATATATTCTTGGGATGTTCATATTTCAACTTTAATTGCTACTTAGCTGTAGTAAACAGGTTACAATCACCTTTAAATTATTGAAGTCCGATTAAGAAAGATTCAATAGATTGTATATATGGAATAGTGATTTAGATGGCTATGTAAATAAATCAGCATTCTTTGTTGTACAAAAACGCCAGTGGTCATAGCTTGAATACATTGTCTACAGCTCTAAACAGTTTAGAGTCAATGTTTCTTAGGTCTGGATCCCTGAGTTTCACATGCCTCACATACAATAAGGAGAATGGTGATATCCACATCCCTGGTTGTTTTCTGTAAAACTGAGTTGCTGTTTGAACAAAGGCAATGTCCTGTAAAAACTTAAGTATTCCCTTTTAAGTGAAATAAAAGACATACCATGAGCATGAGCCATGGGTTGGCTAAATTGGATGTCTTTGATAGTAAAAATTTTGTTTTTTATAAGAAAACAACTTCTTGTATTTTACTCACAAGCTGCCAATATTTTGTTTAAATTTCCTCCTCACAATGAAAGCATAGAGAAAAGAAGCAGTACATTTGCATCTCACAGCTAACACACACCCTAAACATTACATTACGATCAGTGGTTCCCAGCACGAAATCCGCAGTACTGTTTGCTCTTCCAGGGAGCTATGGCATTGCAAATTTCCCTGTACAAAGTAACATGTTTGTGCTACTCCAAGATTCAGAAGCTCATAGCTATAGATTCCTGCAAAAAGGCTTGAGCAACCAATAATCTTCTAATTCAATACTAGAGTCCTTGAAAGAGCTAATGAAATGTGAAATATTTACAATAAACAACCCAGAGAATGAGTATAATTTGTAATGTAACAAATGAAGTGTGTTCCACAGAGTACCTATGCTCTTCCTTACTTCTTTTCATCAATGCTAGTACTTCTTTCTTTAGAAACCCTTTCTTAAAGTGTTAGAAACCAAAATGTTCAATCCATGCTTCTCTGTGGTACTGTATCCCTCAAAAAAAATCTGAAAAAAATTATAATTTTAAAGTGTTTGTTATTGTTTCTTGAAAACAGCAATATTTTCAGTTTAGTCTATTTTTATTTCCTCTGCCTGACTCTAAAATTGTATTGTTTTGTTAGAAGTTTTAGTGTGATACCCTAACTTCTTCCGTGTGTTTGCATTTTGTTTGAGGCTTATAATGCTCAATGGATCTAGCTTAACATAGTAAAGTTACGTACAATCCATATCCAAGATTCTCAAACCTTGGTTTTACCTCTTTTTCTTTATTTTCTCCTTTGAAAATTCAAGTACACATTGTTGAGATTGTTAAGCATATATTCATTTTGGGGTAATTTTCACAAATACTTTTCACTTACTTTACTTTTCCTTGAATTTTCAAATTTTTATCTATTTGATCTTTCTCTACAGTCATCTCTTTTTCTTTCTTTTTTTTTTTTTTTTTTTTTTTTTTTTTTTTTTTTTTTTTTTTTTTTTTTTTTTTTTTTTTTTTTTGTAGGACCAGGGTTTGAACTCACGACCTTGCACTTGCCCAGCAGGCACTTGTGCCTCGGAGCTATCTCCCCAGCCCCAAGTCATCTCTTTTTCTAATGAAATTCTCTTTCTTGTCATCTACTTCCTCTAATATAAACCTCATTTGTCTTTTGTTTTGGTAATGCATTGATCTGATTCTGTTATGACTTTATTTTTTTTTTTTCCGTACATGTCCTGGCCTCCAATTTTTCTACCACATGGACCACAAATCTGCTGAACTTCTTGCTTAGTTAATCCCTACTATTCTTAGTATCAGTGTTTGTCTTGTAGAGAGAAATATAACGAGTCTTATAGAAGGTTTCTTTTCTTGATCTTAGCATCAGATTCACTCTCTGCTCTGTGAAAATTTTCAATGCTTTCAACATGAATGCTTTCTTTTTTTTAATCCAATGTTATTTTTAGGCATTCTTTCTAAGGACTTTTTCTTTTTTTTTTTTTAGAGCTTACAGTTCTCATGCTTTAGTTTTTCTGAGTGCTGGGATGTGTGTGCCACGAAACAAGATTCTTTGGGAAACTGGCCCAAGCCAATTTCTTCTGTTTCTGTCAGAAATATATCTCCAGTGTCATTCGAAGAGCTGATCTGCATGCATGGTTTTAGCTAAATGTAACTTTAAGTAGTCTTGCAGCATCTATTTCCAAACACAAAACAAACATGAGATAACGTAAAAGGAATAGATTTACAAAGAAAAGAATATTATTTGCTGAAAGATCTTCATGTTAACTCTTTATTTAATTAGTAGTGTTTTGTAGTAGGCATTCTTTTAGTAGTACTTTGTGTGATTTCCTAAATATAGCTTTGTCCTTCTATGAGCTGAAAACTAGATTTCGACAAAGCTCCCACATTTTTCTCAGGATTTCAACTTCATACAGAATCAGGCCAAAGTAAAACTAAAATGAAATGGTGACTTTGTGCCACTGTGTTATACCAAATGGAAACCTACAAATATTCTTCGCTGAATGACCAAGAAAACGGGGAAATTAGAGAAAGCCGATGAGTAATTAACTTTATGTGCAAATTCACTGTAAAATTATGCTTATATTGCCTGTGCACTCACAGCTGTGACTGTTGATTCAAATAACAATTTTCAGGAAACAACAACCAATGGTATGTGACAATTAATTAAATATTTGGAAGGCACTTCATATGTTCACAGAAGTATGAACAAATGCATTCAGTTGGAAGATAAGCTTCCAAAGTGTGTAAAGGATTATGCGAACCCAAATCATGCTTAAGTAGACCAAACTAGCAGTCTGACTGGCTTAACCAATCTTTAATGCCTGCGTTTTTAAGCCTGAGCGATTTGAAGGTATTGGTTCTACCCACATAAGAGTTGGGTCTGTTGCACAATTATACCAGAACCCAGTGTGTTTTGTAAGATGGGTCAGGAAACATCACTGTCTCCTTCTTACCTTTTCAGTGTTACCTTACTAGTAGTGAGAGCATGAAGATTATGAATTCCTCTCTAGAACCTAAGTGATCAACAGAATCTGACGATTGTGCAGTCCTAAACATAGCCCTTAGCTGGCCTGAAATTACAACTTTGACATCTAAAACCACAGGGAAGAGTTAGGAGAACCCCAAGTTATATAGAACATGTGTCAGAGCTTCACGCCTGGCTGTCACTAAACTCCAGGTGGTGACAGCTTCAGCTCGGTTTTGTGGGCAGCACAGGCACACTTTCAGTTCGCTCTAGGAAAGTCATATCTGATTCCAGTCACAAGAAAGGCCTCATCTGAGCTCACTGATGCACAGGGCCATGAGAGAGAATAATACTTTGAGCAATGTCATTTCGGTGTTTTGGCTCTGCAGTAATAGATTGCTCAAAGGCCAAGCAACACACAAACAGAAATAGTACCTTTGAAGAGAGGGTCTGTGCTCTCATCTAAACCTTCCTGACTTTTTATGGCACATTCTATCATCATGCCAGAGCTGAGAAATTAGCATCATTGCCCCCTACCTTGGCTCATATGTGAGGCCAATAAGGATTTTATGGTAAATAAATCCTTGGCTTGCACCAAACCTTACCAAATGAGTCTCATAGTTTCACAGGCTTTGGCATCTTCCATCACCAGCAGCAGTTCCAGGCTGTGAAGGTGAAGCTCCCCTCAGCTACATTCAGGTAATTTAGTCTCAGACTTTTTTTTGCTAACATCGAATTGATTTTTAATATCTTTCCTTCTTTTGCCCTTTCTAGGTGTCTCTTTTTCTTTATTGTTGTGGATATTGTATTTTCTTTATTGTTATGGATATTGTAGCAAATAGAGACTTTCTCCTCCTTCCCTGCAGTGTGGACTACATAAGTGATTCACTTTAAAATGATAAAATGCAGGGCATGCATGGCTACAGATACCAACATACAAAACAGTGCCCTTGTACCTGTATCTATTAAGGTTTCTGTGCTGCATTTGCTGTGCCAGGAAAGCCAACTTCCAGGTCTGGAACCCACATTGATTCCCCTCAAGAGAGGACCAGGCAATAGGGAGCTAAGACCTCTAGCTATGGATTAACTATTAGGAAGTAAGACTTTCATCCTTGTCCAGTCTTCAGATGACTGAACCTCCATGCATTCCTTGACAAATGCCTTATGAGAGGTCTCCTGCCTAAGCCAGTTTCACATTCCTGACACCAACAAATTGCATAGAAATAATTATTTACTGGTTAGTGGCCTGAGGTGACCTGTGAAAATGCTTTGCTGCTCTCTCGACCCAGAAAACCCACAAAATCATGCAAATCAAGAGACTAAAATCTTTGCATTCTCTCTCTCTCTCTCTCTCTCTCTCTCTCTCTCTCTCTCTCTCTCTCTCTCTCAATCTCTTTCTTTTTGTGGTACCAGACACTGAACTCAGGACCCTCACTTGCCAGTTAAGTGCTTATTCTACTGAGCTATTTTCCTGGCCCCAGAATTCTCTTTAAGAACATGCATGAAACTGCCTCGGCCACCAAGGGTATGCATATCTGAAACACCACCAAGTATCTGAAGGATGTCACATTAAAGAAGCAGTGTGTGCCATTCCAACATTAGATTGGTGGAGTCGGTAGATGTGCTCAGGCCAAATGGTGAGGCTGGACATAGGGTCTGTGGCCCAAAAAGAGTGCTGAATTTTTCCTGAAAATGCTTAAAAATGCAAAGAGTAATGCTGAACTTAAGGGTTCAGATGCAGATTCTTTCATTACTGAAGATATCCAGGTGAACAGAACAACCAAGATGTGCCACTGTACTTACAGAGCTCATGGCCAGGTTAAGCCATACAGGAGCTCCCCCTGCCACATTGAGATAATGTTTACTGAAAAGGAAACAATTGTTCCTAAACCAAAGGAGGAGGTTGCATAGAAGAAAAAGATACTGCAGAAAAAACTGAAGAAACAAAAAGTTATGGCACAGGAATAAATTAAGCATAAAATAAATGCAAATAAAATTATTGGTATTGGCTGCTAGGGAAAAAAAAAAGAAAGAGATGTTTCCTCTCCTAAGCCATTTCATTTTTAATAACTTCTTGTGCATAGATAATAAATTCTGACTTCACATGGCTATTTTTTAAAAAAAGACATGATAAGAGGAGACTTTTTACATGGGTGTGTATATGGCATCAGTGTGTATACATATATAAATGTGTAGTTCTCTTTATTACTTTTTAAGCAATCATATAGAATTCTGAGGCATCCAGGTATGACCTTTCAAGTATGTTCCATCTGGCTCATTCCTTTGTAGTAAAGCTTATATTCAGGTATTATATTTATATGGTGCTTCATAAACATTAAGTTTCCACTATACACGTTTAATTATTTCATTTATCTATGTTTGCATATTTTTAGTATGTGAAGTCTAAAGCAAAGGGAACAGAGCTGGCAAATAGTGAGTCCCAGTTCTCTAGCAAGATAGCTCTAGAAATACTTGGAATTTTAGTCACAGATCACAGCATATTCATTTGAAGGTCTATCTTTTTCTGTGTCCCTTATATTGTAATGTAGCATAAGAGCCTTTTGATATCCCAGTGTTGTTGCTATGGAGTACCTCTCCTCTTGTGCTCACCTGATGGAATTTATCTGGCATCCAAGTATGGCTTAAGCCTGTAGCCAGGGAAATATAAGTTTCCAGGCAACACGACTCAGTTTAAAGCATCAGGATTTGAAGGGGAAAGGATGGCCATATGGTCTATTGCCTCAAAAATGTGACACATAAGAGACATTCTAGTGTCTCTGCTATCGTTAATCATTTAATAGTCAGAGATACGATGTTATTTAATAAAAAAAGTGTTTCTCTGGGCGCGTGGCTCTCATCATGGTCAGGGCAATCCAGAAGGGAGAAAAGATCGTGCATGAATCAGTAGGAATTATCTTAAAAGTTATTTGTTTTAACAAAGGATGTGAAACCACAGGAGGAAGAACATGAAATAACAAGTGAAAATTTGGAAAATGAAATCTGTACAGCAGCCACTGAGGATCAGTCTGTTTTGGAGGACACCTCTCTTCCCAGATGGCCTCATAAGAGCCTCTAAGGAAGAAAAGACTGTGCTGCTTTACTGCATGAGGAAGACAGGTATAAGAAAATCTATCAGATGTACACCTACAAACAATAGCTAAACTTTGGGTTAGCTAAACTTGTAAAGCTTTATTTCAACTCTAAGCCTTGCTAATTTGTGTGTGTGTGTGTGCGCGCGTGCGCGCGTGCACACGTGTATGCCTGTGTGGCTGGTGGTGTCCACCCTGGGAGGGGAGCTGGCATGGCATGTGGTTCCAGGGACAGAACCTCAGCGCCTGCCCATTTCCCTAGGTTTTCCAAAGCAGGCATTCTAGACTGCTGAGCTACTTCACCAGCCCCCCTCATTGCTAAATTTTTGCCAACCTATTAACTTCATACATATTCTGCTTTTCCCGTTATATATATATATATATATATATATATATATATATATACATATATATATATCCCCCAGATGTATGCAAATAATAGTAACAAAGCAAGAAATACAGGGACAGTGAGTGTGTTTTCTGTGTCCCCTCCCCACTCTGAGTTGGCTTTGATTTTATTCAGTTTCTTCTTTAAGAGGGATTTACTTTGTTTTCTTTACGACTATCAGATATTCTACCTACTTGGCTACATGCTGTGTCAGTATCTCACATACCAATTTCTTTTAGTTACACATGCCATATAAGATGTGACTCTTATATTTATTCAACCATTACCAATGATTTCTGGACTCAGCCTGTCTGTGACTTTCATGTATGGCCTTATGTACAGAGGGATAGAATTATTCCTTGAACTCTAGGGTATCTTTGGCTATGAAAGGAGGCAAAGAAGTTAATAAACACTTGTACAGCGGCTGGTAAATTCTGTCACTGCTAAAGATATGAGTGAGAAAAAGAGCAGGCATAACTAATTGAGACTTTTATCATCAAGATTTTCTACGGGTGCCCGGCAGGATGGCTCAGTGGTCTAAAGCGCCTGCTTGGGAAAGCTTAGGTGGCTGTAGGGACCGTGGTTTGATCTCTGGCACCACAGGCTGCACCAACCCTGCCCACTGGGCAGGCTGAGCCGGCCATAAAAATAAATAAACAAACAAAAGTTCTGAAACAAGAAAAAGAAATAAAATTCTAAAAAAAAAAAAAAAAAGATTGTCTACGGGTCCGTCAGAACCTGAGCTAAGTGTACTAGACAATGAGGAAATTATAAGGCGTGTCACTCTGCAAGCACTGAGGCACTGGATTCTTTTCTTTTCTAGGCAGTATAGATGCAGCAATGTGTGACATAATGAATGATGTAAAACCTAGTCCACGTTTTTCTGCTGTGTTTCTGAGAGGAGGAATATAGGAATAGATCTTACATCAGAGCTTTTCAGCTGGCAGTAATGAGGCCACCCTCCCCCCAATTTTTGCAAGGTCTCGTGACAATGGAAGAATGAAGAGGCTACTGGCACCCAATGAATAAAGGCCACTGAACAGTCACAAACCCTCACAACCAGTAAACATTTATCTGACTCCAAATATATACTGAGCCAAGGTGAAGGAATTATGACGCAGTGCAGGGAAAAGTTTGAAAATGTCTGCTTTCAACCAAAATTTTCCTTCTGCTTGCTGAGTTCTAAGCAAGAGATTAACATGGTAAGATCCTCATCACTCCTGTCTTCCCCCGAGCCATGCTGAGCACTGCCGTGGAAACAGTAAGTGTTGCATAAAGCACTGCTGCACTTGCCATTTTGAAAAAGCTCCTCGAGCTTGCTCTGACCTTTCTGCATGGGAAACAGCCTTGCATTCTTAATTTTCTTGGATTCTTTTCTTGATCTACAAAAGTGTGTTTCACAATTAAGAGCCAGAACAAGAGAATATCTTCTTTCCAAGTTAATGTGGGTTCTTTTGAGCAGAGTGTTAAGGCTTCAAAAGAACGTATGAATTTCTCAGACTTCATATATCATGTAAACAGGACGTCATGTTCGCCCCCATAATGGAGATAAATGATAACTTGTGTGCAGCATCTGTGATCTGTACTGAAAATGCATGGTATGGGTATGGATAGAGTATTGGTATGCCTTCTGAAGGGTCCCGACGCAGCAGAGGCCTTCCTTTACTCTAATTAACATTAAGAGTTACACATCTTAATATCATAATTTAGAACATTCATTTTCTTAAAATTATATGTCCACATAAGCAACGGAGCTACTTCCATGTAATACAATATTGATATTTTATGAATGCTTACAATTTGGTTCAATTCCACATTCAACAGTCATATTGATTTTATGCAGAATTCAAAGGCAAACGATTTGTATTTAGCTCTGTTTGATAATCTCAGCAAAAGCTTGTGTCTATCATATAAATAGTGTGTGTTTTATATGCAGTATGTGTGTAATTACACACATGCATATATGCATTTATTATTTGATTCCAACTTGTTTTCCTGCATTTCTTGATTGTTGCATTCTTAAATACTAAGTAATGAAAAGTGAACTAAAAAGGTCAAATGAGTCCTGAAATAGGAAAATGTGCTGTCTGAAGACAATACTACCAGTCTAACTAGGATCTTTGCTTCCTTAAAGTGAATTCAGGATTTTTCCATGCCTAGCTAATTAAGAATTACAGGTATGTTTTCACCCCTATCCAATGAGGGCTGCCATCGTGCTAAACTTTTATTTCTTTGTGTACTCAGCAGGCAGGAGTGCAACAGTTGATATGTGTTTTGCCCTGGGTTCCAGAAGTATGAAAAGCTAGGTTAACTTGTCAGGGAAGCCATCTAATACGTGCTTGTGACCACATGAAAATATTAGCTAGCATGTATTTTCTTGTGAAAGGGAGGCAATAATTGTAGAAAAAAAGGGAGCAACTCTCTCTGGGCATACTCCAGATATTTACACATTCCTTGCCTCAGTTAGATGACATCCTCTGAGACACACATTGTGAAAGTGGGAAACTGGCCTTAGAAAAGGAGACATTACCTACCAAGACAGCAGGCATTGAACACCAACCCTGCTATAGCTGGCTTTGAAATGGATGTTCACCTATTCTGTCATGACTGTGTAACCCCATATCATCTTAAGCTTTCTTGTTCTCAGTAGGAAAAGATGAGATGTGTAAAAGGAAGATCTTAGATCTGCACTAAGTTTTCAAAGCAAAAAAATTTTAATCACCATCATAATCTTAGAACATCTTGATTATCTCAAACATAGACACCCCTACATGCTGGCCACTCCCTGCTTTTCTCTAATTCTCCAACCTGTAGGAAGTCTATGTTCTATTTTGAAATTATTCTTTGACTCACAAGGTACACTTCCTGGAATCTGTTCCCCAGACCAGAATAGGTCTGCCTATTCCAGATATTTTATATAAATAAAATCATAGGATGAGTGGTCTTTTGTAACTATGTTATTATTACTATTTTTTTTTTAAGACAGAGTCTTGCTATGCAGTTCTGGTTGGCCTGGAGCTGACTTTGTAGCATGGGCTGGTGTTGATCTCACAAAGGTCCTCCTGCCTCAGCCTCCTGAGGCATCTACCACCATATATACCTTTGTAACTATACTCTTTTGATTACCGTATTATATGCAAGGTAACTACAAGTTTTGCCAAGTATCAGTACTTCATTTCAGGTACTAGTTCAGTGATATTTGATTATACCAGTGATACATGTTTTTGCCCATTATTCATTTGATACACATTTGATCTATGCTTATTTTACTTAGCTACAAGGAATAATGTTGTTATGAACATGGACATACAAGCTTTGTATGTGTGACATTAAAATTGCATTTTAAATCTCTTGTAAAAATATTCTATGCAATACTCTTCAGTTGGAAAATCTGCTTCTCATTTTTTCTTGTTAATTTATTTTCTTGTTAAATTCCCCCTTATTTATTACAAAGTAATATTCTGCCTATTTCTCCATGTTGCTCTTCATCCAATATGCTATAAAATAAAATTTAATTTAACCATTTCTTTGAATAATGTCTCTATGTAATTTTATTACAATTTTGATAAGCATCACATTCATCAAAGGGAGTTTGCACTTGTACCTTATATTTCTTCATTTCTCTTTTTTCTCCCATTGCCTTTCCTTCTGTTCAACCCCACTTCTCCTTCTTATTTACAAAATATCTCCATTTTATCCTTTTTTCTCATTTTTCCCTCTTTCTTCCTTTCCTCTACTGGTCCCTAATCATCTCTTCCTCTTGAACAATTACTTTCTATTTCACAGTACATATTACATGTCTTAGTCCTTCCACTTCCAATTTCTCAAACCAGAGCTAAAATATATTTGCACATGTTTCTTAATTATTTCACATAAGATCATGGTCTCAAGGTCTATATATTTAGCTTCAAATGCCTCACATTTACTCTTCTCTGTGACTGAGCATTACTCTACTGCATTAAAAAAAAAAAAGGACATCCTTTATATCTATTCATCAGTTGATAGGCATTTGGGTTGCTTCCAAGAGTTCATTGTTGTGAGCTATGCTATTATAACCATGGGTATATTATTGTGGTTCTACACTTTTAACACTTTATGGGAAGATATCAAGAAGGTAAATAACTGGGTCAAATGGAAATTCTAGTGCTGATCGCTGAAGGAATTTCCAAATCTATTTCAGCAGTGGTTGTACTAGTCTATCCCAACAGTGGAAAATAGTTCCATTTTCTCCCCAACCCCACTAGCATTTATTATTGATTAATTTCTTCATCATAGCCTTGCTTCTGGAGTGAAATGGAATCTCACCAATATTTCAATTTGCATCTCATAAATAATCGATGTTGAATATTTTAATCATACTTATTCTCTGTGTGTACTGTTTATCTGAGAATTGTATGCTCATTTTAGTTGTCCATTTTGGATTGGGTCTTACAATGGGAGAGGTCTTGTCTTAATATAAGTCTTTTGTCTGAAGGATAACTGGATGTGATTTTTGCCACTCCGTGGTTTGTCTTTCCATTCTGTTGGTGATTTCCTTTGATGTACAAAAGCTTTTTAATGAAATTCTAGGTTATGATTTTTCTATAGTCTCTGTGAAATCAAGGTGTTGATCATAAAGTTTTCATGGGTCCCGGCGGGATGGCTCAGTGGTTTAAAGCGCCTGCTTGGGAAAGCTTGGGCGGCTTCAGGGACCGCGGTTCGATCCCCGGCACCACATGCTGCGCCAGCCCTGCCCTTGGGGCGGGCTGAGCCAGCCATAAGAATGAGTGAATAAACAAATAAAGGTTCTGAAACAAGAAAATAAATAAACAAATTAAAAAACAAAAAAGGTTTTATCTACACCACTGTCTTTCAGATTTCTACCTGTTCATTCTTCAACAGAATTAGTGTTTTTGGCATAATGTTTAGATCTTTTGATCCACGTTGGTGTTTAGTCAGAGACAAGGCTCCAGTTTTGGTGTTTGGTGGATACAAAGCCAGTTTTTCCAGCAGCACTTGTTAAAGAGATTATGTTGCTTCAAATGAACACATTTAGTTCCTTCATAAAAGAACAAGTGGCAGAATGGGTTTGTGGTTGCGTATGTATCTTCTAATCTATTTTGTGGATTATCTGGTCAATATTTTTATCAAACCACACTCTTTTGATCAGATCACTCTCTAGTATAATTTCAATGCCAGAATATTTAATAAAGTATGTGCAATTCATCCATTCCCCCAAGCAAGTTATAAAAGCTTTAATTTCTCTACACCCTCACAGGAATAGACACATTATAGTAGTGTGCTTGTGATGTTGTCTCATTTTGTTTTCCATTGTACTTTTTTGCTGTCTTTACACGTTTCATTTGCTTATTGGACATTTGTGCATTTGGTTTGGAATATGCATTTTGCTTTTGGAGACCGTATGAGACAAAACACAGAAAAAGTAATGTGTGTGGCATGCAGTCAAATTTCTGTATAAGAAAACTATAATTTTCCCTGTCTGTTCAAAAATATTTACCTTCAATGATTTCTTTTAAGTGTTTAAGAGTATTTTAGAATTTAAGAAGCAATTCACTGGAAATCATTTAACTTTAACAGCATGGACACAGATTTAAGCTTTACTTATTCCATTGTTCTCTTTCAAGATTTATTAACTGTATAATTTATATATAAGTACCAACTAAATATCAACATAAATAAGTTAAGAAAATAAAGTTCTTGTGAAAATTCACATTACTGCTCAGCAGATTGAGGGAAAAGAGTTTTACCCACCCCAATTATAGTACAATTTTCTACAGCAGTCACATGATAACTTCAACTCATGCCTCTTAAGACCTTCCATCTGGATGAATCATGGTCATTGTTTGACCAATTTACTCTCTGTGGCTGACATTGACAAAAGATCTACAAGGTGATGTACGTGGTTCCAGGGTAAATCCTGAGGGAATTTGACTACATCTTATCAGACACAAATGTTACATTTTTTGTTATATAGGTCTTGCTTTATCTTGGTTTTGACCATCACGCAGAAAAGTCTAACCATGAGGTATAAAAAGTAAAGCCATATTAATATGCTGAGTTGTAAAAGGCTCAAGTCAACAGCTTCCAAAATTGCCAGTTGTGCTGATAACACACTACTATTATGGACTATTATGCTATATATACAACTACTTTCTCTTACTCCAATGAGAAGAAAGATTTGAAAAATCTTTAGGAAAGATATCATGTCTACATTTCATACTCTGTACTCTGTACAAGTATGAAGACAATATGCAATGTGCTAATTATTGTAACTGTCCTACTAACCTGTTCTGAAAATGTCTCATTCTGATATCTTCTCATTAAAATTGATAAAATTACAAAAATAAAAATAATGACAAGTGCTTTTAAGTATAATAATATGAACTCTAGTTTTAGTGATTACAGGCTATTAAAGAATAGAAAAAATAAACTTCTCAGAGAATTACAATAATTAAAAAAGCCTTCCAGACAACAGATATACCTTATAGAAGAATAACACAGCTTTTATTATAGTTTACTTATTATGAATACAATATTATGCTAAACCCCTTGGAGTTGGTATTGATAAAAGCAGTATCAGGTAATTAATTATTTTCCTCACTTTACTATTGAAACAACTGAGTTTCTAAGAGGTTAATTTACTTTATTAATATTAGAGAAACCTTAAATAAAAGAGCTAGAGATTTAAACTCAGACTTTTACTTTAGATAATTGTTTTTCTGGGCTAATATTTACTACACATAATCTGTGTGCTCTTTTAACTAGTTGGAACAGTCACTTCACTGAGCTTGTTAGAAAATAAGTTAAGATTTTGCATTAATATTTCCAATTTTGTGTTGCTATTCTTCAGTCCCTTTGTTACAAGATAGGCAGATAAATTAGATAGAAATATTATACAGTGTTTTTCAGGTTATCAGCTTTTCTTTCTGCATCACCTTCACTTTGTAGCAATCCATGTAAGCTATTTTTTGGCTAACACAAATTCAATAATTCTATGAATATTATTGATACCCTATGAAACCTATTCATTCAGTAAATTTCATGAAAGTTTTGTGTTGAGCATTATATATAGAAACATCAAATAAATCATCATGTCTGACAACATTGGGCTAAGTAATAAACTTGCAAAACTGTGAGTATGGAGATAAGGTATTGCTAGTAGGCTAAATTAAAGGAAAGTGAAAGTCTATGCATGCTTTTATTATTCAGCGGTATATTAGCAGTGCCTTCCTATTAGCCAATGAAAGGTATTTCTAGAAAATCTATTGTTTTGTACTGCATTTACATTTGTAAATATCAACTTCCTATGTCATTAATATTTCAGTACCAAATGATAGATTTTGGAAGACGAAAGCAAAAAAATAGAGTAAAGCAGATTACAAAGGAACTGATGTGATATGCAGTGTTTCCATGTGACAATCTTTGTAGTCGTGAAATGCTGCAGCAAACAGATTTTTAAAAACTGGGTTTACTATGTAAAAAGGAGGTTGGAAAGGGTTTCCAGAGTCAACTGGGTGTGTGTGGGGAGGTTGTCCTGAAATCAATACACAACTGCTGAAGTTTTTTAAGCAGAACTTTCAAAAAAAAGAGGAAAGAACATAAGATTAAACAAATTATACCAGTAGTAAGTAGATAAAAATGTAAAAATGATTCACATGGAGAAATTCAATGGCAATCGTTTCCGTCCTCTCAGAAGCCTTTAACAACATACACTGACTAAACGACTTAATGAACAGATTGTTTCTTAATTTCTTGAGACTTAGCCATCCAAGTTTAAGGTATTAAGCAATCCAGTTATTATTGAGTGGCACCATTCTGAGTAGCAGAAGGCTGAAAAAGGAAAGGCTGGGGAACTTTTTCCTCTTTTAATGATTATCAGGTGCTGCTACTCTTATGATATTTACAAGTAAACCACTTCCTAATTCCATCAGTTTACAACCAGGGCTTGAACACATAATCTTTTACTGGGGTTGGGATACAAAGGCTGCCCATAAGTTTAATATAGCTACATATTCAAATTGACAAAGGCTGATATGTAATGTTGAGGCTGGGGATACAGCTCAGCAGCACAGCACCTACTTGACAAATGCAAAATTCCCAGAACAAAAACAAGATATCAAATGCATCATAGCAAAAAACACAAAGGCTGGCCATTTCAAGATGTAAATTTTTATGTGAATTATGGCCAAACTTGTTAATTCCTTTAAAAAGATTTGCCAAAGTAATTCAAAATAGAAACTATGTATACCTTTTTCTTTTTTTTTTTTTTTTTTTTCTTTTTGGTCTTTTTGAGACAGGGTCTCGCTATGCAGTTGAGGCTGGTCCTGAGCTCACTTTTGTAGCCCAGGCTGGTCTCAAACTCGCACCAATCCTCCTGACTCAGCCTCCTGAGTGCTGGGATTACAGGCGTGCACCACTACGCCCGGCTGTATACCTTTTTCTATGTTTTAGGAAAAAAAAAAGGCTTAGTTGAAGACAACTAGCATTAGAGTCTTAGTTTGACTATCTATTGTATGTTGTGATCCGGAGCTGAAAGAAATGAGGAGAAGACCCGATGAATGTAGCTTCAGAGGTCTCACTGCGATCTATCTCTCTCGAAGTGAGCCCAGAACTCTACAAGTATCTCCTTTTTATTTAGGTCAAACAATAGAAGATTTACAGAGAGGAGAGGGGATAATCACCAACGTCTTAAGTAAGGGTGGAGACGTCAATCAGGATTAAGCCCTTACACCTATGTCTCAAGTAAGAGTGGAGACATCAATAAGGATAAGCTGTTACACCTTTCTAAATCCTAGTTTTCTAAAATCCCGAAGTAACAGATTACAACCCACCCTAAGCTTTGCTTATTGTTCTTTGCTTCTTAGTTTCTTATCTCTACAACTATCCTATGGGACCCACTGTTAAGGATATGTATGAAAACTCAGTATTTTCTAATGAGTGCATGAATGATTAGACATTTGAAGCTCCACTTCATTCTCTTAATTATATTTTCGTTAAATCAGAACAATATCCATTTTATGTGTAACACTTAAGATTAATTTTCAACAGACTGGCTTTGAAGCTACACTGAGGATTAGGAAAGCACACTTCTGTGATAGGCTTGACCTCATGTACTACTAGCCCCTGCTTCTCTGTCCATGGGGTTCCCTCAGCCACCATGAACTAAGCATCTTGACCCTTGAGCACACTTTATCTCTGATGCCTCTGCCTGAGAGCCAGCTGACTATGGCAAATGAAGCCTCTTCTCTGTTAAATATTAGGCTTTTGGGTTTGGGTTCCAGTTATTGCAAATTGACCAATGCAGAACAAAAATTGCCATAGAGCAAGGTCATTGCTGTGACTCTACCTAACCTAGTGGCTTAGAAAACTTGTTAGCAGCTTTGAGTAAGAAGTTGGACAAATGTTGAGATGCAGGTTAGAAAAATCCTAGAATGCTGAATCAAGACAGAAGGATGATTTTGATTAGAGCTTAGAAGACCGGAATCGGATAGGAATACAGAGAAGCTAGGAGCTTTCCTATAGGAATGAACACATGATTGATAATTGGACTAGCGGCAATTCGTATTAGTCTCAGAAATTGCTATTGAGTATCTCGAAAGGAAAAACAATGATTTACATGTTCATATTTATATGGCAAGTTTTACTTTTGTTGGCATCAGGAAGGTACTGTCTTTAGATTTTTAAAATATTTTTGATGGCTTCGGGTTTTGTTTGTTTGCTCGTTTGCTACCGTGAATTGAACCATGGACCTTGTAATTTCCAGGCAGGTGCTTGTGCCACTGAGTTTTATCATAAGCTGTCTTTAGATGTGTTATCATATTTTACTAATTGTCATACACATTTCCTGATCAGAATCTAGCCTTAAGTCATGTTTGAATAAGAATGTAAAATTATTAATTTAAACATAACATGTTTTTTTTTTTTACAGTTCAGGATACTAATCTAGCTTTACAATTTGTGCCTCATAGTTAATATTTTCTGATAGGTGGTTAAGGGAAAGTTAAAGCAAGACCTGTGTAACAAAATATTTAACTTTTATGTCTTCCAAGGTCAAATCCCCTCAGGATTAACTTTGAAACCATGTACAGTGCTTTGTAGAACTGTTGTCTGAATCAGCCATCTGGATGAGTTACAGCCATTGTTTAGCCAGTTTGCTCTCTGTGAAAGCCTAAGGAAATGTTTTCTCTCTAGGTCACTGTCCTTGGGTTCCAACATTACCAGTTTCACCAGTAACCGCTGCAATTATGGAGCATTACACCATGTATACAACTACTTCCTCTCAGTTTAAAGAGAATTTTTTTTTGTCTTTTTGAGACAGGGTCTCACTATGCAGTTCAGGCTGGCCTTGAGCTCACTTTTGTAGCCCAGGCTGGTCTCGAACTCACACCGATCCTCCTGCCTCAGCCTCCCGAGTGCTGGGATTACAGGCGTGCACCACCACACCCAGCAATTTTTTTTCTTTACCAATATCAATTAGAAAATTTATCACACCTACACCCTGTGTTCTGTATAACTACTACAAGGAACAATATGTATTATATCAATTGTTGAAAATGTCCTACTAATGTGTTTTGTAATTGTTGTATTGTTATTTCTTATTAAAAGTAATAAAAATTTAAACAAATGAAATCTCATGTACAAATACAAAGTCCCTCGCATGATTTTGATCATTATGTATATTTAAAATGTACAAATAAACTTAAATAAAAAAATAAACTTAACATATTGGCTTCAAAAGGTACAACAGTGGATTTTATTATGACTGAATTATTACACTCACAATTAATTTCCAGTTTACGAAGACCCCTCCACTACAAAGAAAGGTGTGTATAGTTGCATTTTGAAATGAGTAACTATGGGAAAAAATTGGAAGCTGTCAAGAGACTGAAAATTCGTATGACTCAGATATCAAAGACTAAACCTCGCTAAGAGAAACAAATGCTTTTCATCTGTCATACAAGCTCCACAGATAAAAGAGGAGAAGGCTCCTATTTGCAGGGGAAGGGTAGACGAGGATGTCCAGGGAAAAATTTTCAACATGGATGCTAGTATTCAGGCTACTAGAGTGTTCCACTACCCTCCCAGGTATGCAGCCTAGTCAGATAAACAACTGGAGATCTCCAACAGGGCCTTCATTGTGCTCTTAAAACCACCAGGATGTTGCATCCAGAGCCAAGTTGAAAAGACACTGTTTGAATTTGTACTGTTGGCTGAGTTTTCATTTCATTTAGAAATAAATAAAAATATGAAAACACTCAAACAATATGAGGTGATTTATGACCAATAGATCAAGCTTATGAAAAGCATGCAAGGGAGTTCCACATCCAGAGGTGAAAGAAAGTTGATTACCATCATGAGAAAATGTGAAAGCATAAATTCTGTTGAAGAACTAGTTATGCCAAAGATAAGTAGAACATAATGAAACATCAATGCACTGCGTCATCAAAACACTAACAGGAAAAAGAGAAGCATTGAAACAAAAAGAAGAAGAAGAAGTAAAGAAAGGCTTCAAATATAGATGCTTTGGGCAGGCAAGATAGTTCAGCTGACTAAGAGCCTGCTTAGACAAGCCCACGGACCAAGGTTCAATCTCTGGCACTGCATGCCACGCCAGTCCTGATCTTGGTACCCTGAACCAGCCACCAAATCCAGGTGTGTGGGCACACACCTGTATTCCCAGTACTGGTGAGGCTGACAACAGGAAGATCATTATGAGTCTGAGCTACATAGTGAGACCTTGTACCAAATACATTAAAGAAAAAACAGAAACTTTTTTTTAAGTGTCTTCCTGACTATATTTTTACAAAAATTTGTAAACTAATAAGAGTAGCCAGTCATGATGGGTCAGGTCTACAGTCCCAGAAATCTTGACAGGGAGAGTCAAGAAAATAACAAGTTTGGGATAGCCAGTCTGGGATACAGAACAGAACCCTAGCCGAAACAAAAACAGGAGGAAAAAAAAATCTCAAACTTTTATATAGAACCAAAACAGAAGGAATCTTTCCAAACTCCAGCTGTAGGTCAGCGCCAAAACCTGACAAAGAAGCAACAAAAAGGACAAATATGTTACAATATCCCTCATGCTCAGAGATGGAAAGTTCTAGACAATACATTAACAAATTTAACACAACTCAATAAAAGCCACATACCATGTTCAAGTTGTCTTCATTATCTGGATGAAAAGCTGACTCAGCATAGCATACTCAACTCAGTCAATGTTAAAGTGTAACATTAATAGAATGAAAGATAAATCACATTTGATCATCTCAAAACCTGCAGTCAAAACTTTAGCAAAATTCAGCACACATCCATGATAAAATCAGTGAGTAAATTAGAAATATATATACCGTATCTTGCCAGGCATGGTGGCTCACGCCTGTAATCCCAGCACTTGGGAGGCTGAGGCAGGAGGATTGGTGCGAGTTCAAGACCAGCCTGGGCTACAAAAGTGAGCGCAGGA
>PVJA010001143.1:99467-135798 GCA_004027025.1 Myocastor coypus
TCACCCTTCCTGAATTTGTTCAGATGTATCTGCCAAAGGTAAAGGCTACATTATCTGTCTTACTACTCCAAGTCAACTTACTTTACTAACAGAGCTTTAAGTACAAAAATGCTTTTAAAAATTCATTTAGCACATAATTCAGGAGCACCTAATCTAAAAGTTCACATGACTGGAAATATTTCACCGCAATCAAATGCCAAAATCAAATCCTTCATGCTCTGTCTACTTTTATTTGAATTCTAAGAAATACTAAGACGTTTAAGGAATATATCCTTGCTCTCAGGAAATATAACTGAAAAGCCTGGACAATATGCTCTTTTGTCTTATTTTAGGTAACACGTCATAGATGGCATTCTAGATAGTGTCTATATTAAAAAAAAAAAAAACTGCCAGAAGAACAGGAATTAAAGTCAAACAAAAAGTGAAAAGTACAGAGGGCTCAGTAGGGAAATTTAAGGAAAACAAATATGCAGGGTTAGAGTAAAGGTGAGGAGCACATTGGACAAAGAACAACACCAGAGCTCTGGCTGGAAGATGGACCAGGGATTGAAGATTATTCCCGATGGCTCAGTGGTCTAAAGCACCAGCTTGGGAAAGCTTGGGCAGCTGCAGGGACTGCGGTTCAATCCCCGGCACCACATGCTGCACCAGCCCTGCCCTCAGGGCAGGCTGAGCCGGCCATAAAAATAAATAAATAAACAAACAAAAGTTCTGAAACAAGAAAATAAATAAATAAATAAATAAATAAATAAATAAATCATTAAAATAAAATAAAAAATAAATTTAAAAAAAGAAGAATAAATGTTATGGAATCACCACATTTGGAACATATATGCATTTTCTGCGATGGCGGCTGGTGTGGAGAAGCTGTGTAAGATTGAAGTTTGCAAAAGTCTTGAGGGCATGCTACTTAAAACGTCTTTTCTTGTTTACAATCTATATTTTTAATGTATTTATCAAAAATAAATACTGAATTCCTATTTTTTATGTTCATTCCCACTGAGTTTGGGTTGACTTTTTGTTTATTTTTCTGTATTTCTTTTTTTTTTTTTTTTTTTTTTTTTTTTTTTTTTTTTTTTTTTTTTTTTTTTTTTTTTTTTTTTTTTTTTTTTTTTTTTTTTTTTTTTTTTTTGTACTGGTGCTTGCTTGAACTCAGGTCCTTGTGTTTGCCAGGCAAACACTTATGCCACTAAGCTGTCAATATATCTGCCTTTTTTTTCCAAGAGGAGAAAGTATTTATTGAGAGGAAGAAAGCTTCTGTATAAGACGATCAGAAAGAGGCCCAGAAAGTGGCTTGTCCATACAACATGATTTCTTTAGAGAGTCTATTGTTCTTGTTTATCTCAGATTGTTTTACTCCTTATTATAGTCATTCGTTGCTTAATTATGTGAAAACTTTCTGCAAAAGCTGTGCATAGGCCACTCTGTAAATACACCAGTCTCATGGATGTGCTTTGACAAATCAAGACTTGTGAAAGGCAACATACAAAGTGATCTTGTGACACCACAGCAGCTTATACAGTCTATTTTTCACCAAACAGAGCATGACTGTGCTCACACTCCACATGGACTGCATCCATCCAAATCTGTCTTGCTTCTTCTAATTATGAACAAGCAGGAGAGTTCTTCAAATCACAAATAATGCTTTAGTAGATAATCATATCCTTTTAATGGAACTGTATGAGATTTTCTTTTCTCCGGAGATTAAGGAAGAAATTTGAGGTACATTGTCTACTTTCACTGCACAGAATACTTAGTGTTAGCCACCTTCAGTGAGAAAGGGACGAAAGTTTTCATAATCTAACATCCCAGTCACACTACACAGCGTCCGTTCTTTTCACCTTAAATATATCTTATGTATTTTAAAAACATTTTAAAGCATTATAACTTTTCAAAATGATTAAAAATCATAAAGATAAAAGTTAAACCTCTTCATTTGTATTTGCTTTGCTTTTTTGTTTTGATGAAATCTTTGAACCAAATCTGAATGTGTTATTCTTATATTGCTGTGAAAATTTTTATTAAAATTTATAGATTCAACTTTAATTAAAAAGGTGCACTATCTATAGCTCTGGGGTACAAAAGTGGATCTCTCTGAGACAAAAATCAAGGTGTTGAATCTGCACACCACGTTTGTGTGACAAAGCAATGTTTTCTTCTCTAAGTCTGTGGACTTTAGGATGACGGTGGACCCATTCAAGTCATCAGCCATAATCTCTAGTTTACAACAGCCTAAGTTCCACCTGAAAGCTTAATTTCCCCTTTTGCAGTGTAACATAACATAGTCATAGATTTGGACTTGAAATTTAGGATGCAGACATTTTTGAGGGCCATTATTCCGTCAATACTTCATAACTATCATCCTGAAGAAATCTATCTCCAATAATCAAGGACATATTTTTATATGCTCGGAACACCAGTGATCTTTTTAATCTTTCTTTGTTTTTGTTGCTCTCGTCAACACCCACACAAATGGTACTCACTGTGTTTGGTTATGTCTTTGCTTATTATATTTATATGAACCATTACATCCTTTTTCTATGAATTTATTAAAAATATTCAGTTCACTATATTACAGAATATATAATTTTTAATTTATTCTATGGTTTTGTCATATTGATAGCTACCACTGTTTTCCTTGTATTAAAGCTTCACTACATCTAAAAACCAGAGAAACTTGAAGCTCAATGTGCCTCGAGAAAATATTTGTACAGATATAGATGACAAAATCTCTACGTTTTGGAGCTTATGGTTAAAATAAAATATAGCAAAACGTTGTTTTTTTATTTAATTTTAAATATTTATGAATGCTAACATAAATATCAAATTTGCTTAACAATTCGTATGTGACCTAGCCATATATTTTAATAATATGATGTCTGATGCATGCAACGCATGGATTCCAGGACTTCTTGCACTGAATGAGAAATATTCCCCAAGAGACTAGAGTTAGAGAATAAACTACAGGTTTAAAAATATCACTATCAATTTGGAATTCCATGGGACTGATTATCTGAATTAACTCAATCTCCAGGCTATAGAAATACAACTCAAAATTCACATTTTAATGATTAAGTGATTCATAAAATGAATTAGCTTTTTAGCAGCTAAATATTGCCCTTAGGGTGTAAAATATTTATCACAGCTTCCCAAATTATTCATGTTTTATTCATTAAACAGTATATATTCCGAAAGAATACATTATTCAAGAAATGTTTATTTTCCTTTGATTGTGTACCATTCTGTTTTTATTGTTTCATGATGGAGATAGAGTGATAAAAATATAGTTTATACTGTTTTTTATATTGTTCCCACATGTGATGCTTCTTTTCAGTTTTATGGAATCACAAGTAAATTTCAGTCCTTCAAACAGGAAAACACAACAATGACTTTGGAACTAAATGCAATTCTGCTATTCGGAATAATTTTAGAAAGAATCTGTACGCTCATTTTAATTGTATTATTTGAAAATACCTTAAACACTCAATGAAAAATGGCTTAAATATAATTTATGTTGTTAAAAGCTCCACTGCTTTTTTTCAGTTTCAAAAATACATTTTTTTTTTATTTTTTAAAGGATACGAAAAAGTGAAAAGGTTCTTTAGAAACAATACAGAATTACATCAAACAAGTGGGACTCCAGCAATGGTTGCTGCATTGCATAATGTCTTCTTGTTTGTGTTTCCTTCCTCACAAACATTCAATCAGGAAAGTTGAAAATTAGTTTTCATAAATATATGTGGAAAGAAATTAGATATTACACATAACTGGAGAGAAATGATGGGTAACTGCATAGGACACAACTGGCAGAATCACTGACTTTTTCACCTCCCTGAAAGGCCAAGACACTACAGAGACGCAAGTGTGGCCACCAAGAAGTTGTCTGGGCACATCTGTGGCTGGCTTTGTTTCTACATGGGGAGTCATCTTGTCGACCTGCTGCCAAGCCTCTGCAAGGGCCATGAGCTGCCTGAGGTTGCTATGATCAGCTCTTAGTAAGAATGGTGAGGTAGATAATAGAGGTACATGAAAGTGGAGCTAGCCAGCAGCTTTGCAGTTTTATTTCAGAGAAAGCTGAACATGTTAGCTACTAGGGAATAAATGCTTCTGGTTAGGAGCCATGCCCAAATGAACTGCAAATTTTACTGCTGGACAGCTTTAACTGGATCTTTTGAAAAGATGACTGAGAGATTGTAAACCATATCAGAGCAGTATGAATTGCAGAGGATGAGAAGGCTGCTCTGGTCCTGAAAATCAAAGATGCAGGATCACTTAAACAAGTTGTCACACATGCCTGTTATCCCAGCACCCATGAGGCTGAGGCAAGAAGATCACTGTGAATTTTAGGCCAGCCTGGGCTATATAGTGAGGTCAAGGCCAGCCTAAACTACATAGCAAAACCCCCATATACAGAAAAGAAAGAAAAGAAAAGAAAGGAAAAGAAAAACAAAGTAAAGAAAAAGAAAAGAAACAAAACAAGTTGTGCATATATATCTAATACAGTGAAAGAACTTGTAGAAGAAATTTGTTAAAAATTGAACTGAAGTAGCCAGGTGTGGTGGCTCACGCCTGTAATCCCAGCACTCGGGAGGGTGAGGCAGGAGGATTGGTGCGAGTTCAAGACCATCCTGGGCTACAAAAGTGAGCTCAAGGCCAGCCTCAACTGCACAGCAAGACCCTGTCTCAAAAAGACCAAAAAAAAAAAAAAAAAAATTTAACTGAAGTCAGAAAAGAAAGAATGTTAAATATGCAGGTAAAAGATAAGTGAAGAAAACATGGAATAGTGTAATATTATTAAAATTGACAAGATTTAGTTAGACATTGCATAGTTGCTTTTAATCTTTTAATCTTTATTTTACATTATAGAGAGAAAAAATCAGACACGTTTTGCTTTCTTGAGATGCATGTGGTACCAACATGTGTTTAAAGAATGAATGAGCGTTGGGTCATGGATTGAGCAGTGCTCTAGCCTGTGCTCCTAAAGTGTTTGGCAAGTGCATTCAGAGAAATTACTTTGTTTCTTTTCAGTCAGTTAGCATCTTGGTTTCCCTAAATAAAGCATCTATAAAGACATTTATTGTGAGGAAGAAGGAAGGTAAGTAAGGAATAGGAATTTCTTATTTCTGTTCAGGCACATTTTGTCCACTGAGAATCAATGGGTTGTACCCTATTATCCAAAACTTGCTTATCTTCAGGAAAAAAAGATGTTTGTGGCTAGTGGACTAGGAGGGACAGAAGTTTGAAATTAGGTTCTAGTCCCAAACTATAGCATATTATCTTAGGAAATGTCATTAAAAGAAAATATTCTCCAGTGTAGCCACCTTCTTTCTTACAGTACCTCAACTGGCGGCCAGTTTGTAACATCGCTCTGAACTGGACCAGCGTGGAGTGGGGTGTGGGAGGGCACCTTGGGGTGCTGCCAGCACCATGAGAGGCAGAACAGGAGGCGAAGAAAGGAGGCTGTTAGGGAAGTTGTCAGGGAGCTGCTGGTTCTCTTGTGCTGTTCTGCTGGAGGATCTTGTCATTCCGCCTTTCCTAGTCAACTCAAGTGTTCTCCTAAGAAGACATGCTCAAGACCTCATTGTCACTGTCAATGGCTGTGGTTCTTTTTGAGGGGTTCTGCTCTTCACCTTGAACATCCCTTCCTGGCTCCAGAGGGGAAGAAGGTGCACTGCGTGGCCTTCTGGAGAAGCTTGTCATATTGGCTGTCCTTATGGAAACTCAGCTTTCCTTATTATTCGAGGGTCTTGGGACCTTACTGTTGCTGAGGATGGCTATAGTTCTTTTGGGAGCGCTCTAGTTCTTACCTTGGGCATCCCTTCCTGGCCCACTTCGTGTCCCTCAGCCTGATCTGTTAGATTCTTCATCACTATGGATAGACTTTCTCCATTCTACCATGGATCTCTGGGGCTTCTCAGTGCAAATCCATGAAGCAGGTCTCCATGGGACATTGCTGTGGGCTCCAGTCCGTCAGCTGGACTCATGTAGGACATTATTTTGGGATCCATACCCTCAGCTCGATTTTTGGTCATTAGTGTGTGGTCAAATTTCCCTCACTCTTTTTTATATATGATTATTTGAGTGACCATTATAAATAATCTTATTAATAGATTTCCTATATTGTATCATTCCCCTCGCAAACCCTAAACAATGACTTAGACCATTCCATATTATATGTTGGGAAAAATAGCCTGTAGGATAGAAATGAAATTGTCATAGTTCCTATCGATAAAATATTATGAAAATATAAATTTAAGTACTCCATCTTGCTCCAGGATCTTCTAGCTGTCCACCAGTTCTCATTACTTTCCTTAACAGAAAAAGGAGCAGCAAATTTGGTAGGCAGTGAGGCAGATGCCTGTCTGCAGACCACCATCCAGGTTCTCTCACAGATCTGCTATGCCATTCTACTAACAAAGTGAATTTAGATGTGATACTACTAACAAAATGAATTTAGATGTGATAACAAGAAATGAATTTCTTGTGTTCTCTTTGAAGAATTGAGCTCTCTTCCCTTGGGCTCAGGTGCAAATGCAGGTGTCTTCATTCACACTGAATGGGTAGGCAAAACCTATTTCACTAGAGTTAATAACTGCACATATTTTTTCTTCTTCTTACCTAATTTCAGATATCAAAACTAACTTCTTCTTGACTAAGTTCTGTTAGGTGATAACTGCTGGTTCTGTTTGCTATTAATGATGGTGCATTGTGGTGTGTATTCATATGGCTGCAGGACATGATCATTGTATTCACCATTAGGAGTTCGTGAGTGCACATGACACAGTTTAATTCCTTCTCCTGTCTTATTCCCTTCCGTCGCTTGGCTGTCTTCTCATTGACAAAATACCTATCCCCCGGTATCCTAACATGTTTCTTATATTGTGCTTTTAACTTACTCACATTTGGGATTATAAGAGACAGTGTATAATATTTATCTTTCACATATGTCTCTGATTTCAAACCCTAAAGGTAAGGGTTTGAAATTCTTTCTATACAAAGTACTTATCCTAACCTCTAGTTTAGTAACCTAAAATACTTTCAGAACCTATCAAAAACTGTCCTTTTACACACAGAGACATATATCCATCTTTTACATAATCTCTTCAATAGCTTCATCTGCCAATTTTGAAATATTGTATCGTACATAATTGCCTTTTACTTGAATCTTTCTTAATGTCATATAGTCAATTTTATATATTCAATATGTAACTGCTATATGATCATTTCGGGTCCAGTGTTCTGGAGTTGAGGATACATATTACCGACTACAGCACATGGATACTCTGACACAATAATTACAATCTTTGGACTGTGAGAGCAGTTACTCAAACCTGTCATTAATTGTTTGATTACTGGTTTCTATGCACCTCATGTGAAAACAGAATTTCTGTCTCTCCTTTGGGATGCAACATTCTTTGTGTTCTTTCCAAGAAGCACTCATTTGCAAGTAATAGTTTCCTCATTTTCCTTCTTATTTGGCTTGCATATCCCCTGATCAAATTCTAAAAATTATTTTAATGTAGCTTTATGTCATGTTATTTTCTTCTCTCTTTGGTTTCCTAATAGTCAGCACTTCCGCATCCTTAGGCAAAAAAAAAAAAAATATATATATATATATATATATATATATATATATATATATATATTAAAGCACAATAGCCAAAATTTTCTAACCCTTTTGTGGATTCTCGAGCACTATAAATTCATAATAACAAATAAAGTGTCCTCCTGAACCTGCCATCCATATATACCTCAGAAACATATAGATGTGCTGATTAACACATAATACGAATGTTTTATGATCCAAATAGCCACCCAGAGAAAAGAATGTGCATTATATTTTACTGTTCAGCATTATGCAAAAGGAAAGAGGCATCTGTGTACAATTAAAGAGCTGAGAATGTCACTCACCCTCCTGGTCAGTGCTTTAAAAAAAAAAAAAAAAGGCAATGTGCATCTTGTGACCTTGTGTGTCTGCCAAGCTGGAGGGAAGTCAAAGAAAAAAGTCTGCTGAGCTGGGGACAGAAAGACAACCCTTAGGCAATGATTTCTTCCTGGCATTGAAGGACCAAAGAAGTACAATTTGGAAGACACAGAATACCTCTCCCCATTCAAATTTTGTCTATTATCTTGTGGATGTACTAATTTCTGAAAAGATCTTCTATTAAATATAAAATTTTGAGGTCTGCATCCTTCAGCGGGAAGACAAGTGTGATCATTTGTTCTGGGCAGAAGCATAGACTCAAGTTTCAACTCTGCTATGCTCTAGTTGCATAATTATTACATTATTATATTGAATTTCTTTGAGCCTTATTCCTTCTTGTACACTAGAGGTGATAATAGCACGTAACTGTGAGCACTATTGGGAGGATGAAAATGAGCTAATTATAAAAGGGTTGAGGCAATGATTCTATATTAATGTCCTTATCTTATTGCTTATTATTCAATTGCTTATTATTCACTCTCCAGGAATCTGCCTTTCTTCCTCACTGATGCATATTCATCTACTGAAACTTCCTCAGTAGTTCTTAAGCACATTATAGGGAGAAGACTAAAGAATTAGTACTTCCTACCATCCTAGGGAAAAATCTATATTAGTTGCCTAATGTTACTGGCAATCAAGTTAGATATAATCTAGACAGTACAGCAGGGCTGGGCTACTACTGGAAGGAGCCAGTACAGAAAATGAGACAGCTTGAAACTGTGGGAGAGGCAGACATCACCACTGTGGGCCAGACCTCTATACAAAAGATTAACCACATGTACCCACATACTACCTAAGGATAAACATCAGAGATTGGTATTCTAAATAAGTGTCAATCACTTTGACAAAACCAGAAGAGCCACTAATCCAAATCCCTACAAGAAATGTCCCTGGCTTGTATATATGTCTGTTTTGAGACAGACAGCATAAACTCGAGTTTCAACTCTGCTGATTTCTACTTACATAATTATGGACCTATATCTCTCTATGCAGTTCAGGCTAGCCTTGAGTTACTTTGTACCTAGATGGTATCGAACTCTCAAAGATTCTTTTGACTCAACTTCCCAAGTGCTGGGATTACAGGTGCACATCAGCACGCTTGACATTCGTGGCTTCTTGTCACGTGATTTGCTTCCCTATTTGTTGTTAGTTTATTCAGTTTCATCTAAACAATTATGCCTCTCACCTAATTGGTTGAACATAGCTTAGTTCCACCATATGCTCACCTTGTACTTTCCTACTGTTCCCACCTTGGACCCACCTGATGTCACAGATTGGCTCTATAAAATTCCCTAGAAAAGGCAAGGTCCTTGAAAACATGCTTGGTACCCATGTGAACTCTCTCTCTCTCTCTCTCTCTCTCTCTCTCTCTCTCTCTCTCTCTCTCTCTCTCTCTCTTCTCTCTCTCTCTGTCTCTCTCTCAGCTTTTCCCCCTAATAAATATGCTCCACTCTAAACTCCATTGTTTCTAAAATTCATCTTTCAATTTAAAGGACACAAACTCATACCAGACATCTAGCAGGTTGGGAATATCTTTCCCTTAAATCAGTAATTTAAATATACTTTCAAAAGGAATCACAAAGGGGCAGGGGAGATAGCTCCGTGGCACAAGTGCCTGCCTGGCAAGTACAAGGTCATGAATTTGAACCCCAGTCCCTCAAAAAAACATAGCAAAACAAAAGGAATCACAATATTTCCTATGAGTAATGATGACATTCTTTTTTAGGTGAGTGAAAATGTGGTTGGCAAAGAAACAGTTTAGCGGATAAAATTATATACAAAGTATGTGACAAAATTCAATACTCTGGGAGGTAAGAGTTCTATGCAAACCTTAAATCTTTCCAAAATGCTGTAATATGTTTTATTTATTCCTCCTAAAATATTTCTAACTCATCCCATAGCTTGTACTTGAAATTAATATATTCCAAGAAATTTAATAGATACTGTCAATATCACTTTATAAATTGCAAAATGAGTATAAACAAGTAACTTTATTTATACTATATGGCAGCAAGTTCAGAGAAAGTTGCAAGAGTTTATTACTAGCTAATTATTATTTTTATCATCCACATAAGTTATAATGCCAGGAAATATTGAAATATACTTTCCAGATAGAATGCGCAATTCTAGCACATTGATGATGTTACAAACATACTATGGAAGGGGGCTGGGGCGATAGCTCCATGGCCCGAGTGTCCACCTTAAAAGTGCAAGGTCATGAATTCAAACCCCCGTACAACAGCAAAACGCAACGGAGGACTGGCGGGATAACTTAGTGGGCTAAAGCCGCTGCTTAGGCAAGCTTAGGCAGGTGCAGGGGATTGTGGTTCGATCTCAGCACCACGTGCCACAAAAAAAAAAAAAAAAAAAAAAAAAAATGGAATGGAAGAGTTTCAAGCAGTGGTCACTGAGAGTTAGAATGTGAATCCTTGAAACTTTACTGATAGGGTGAAGCTGACATTTCCAACTCACTGCTCTGTTGACCAGTTCTAGCTGCCCAATTTAGGGTGAAGCCACTTTGACAAGATCAAAAGTTTTGATACTACAGGAGACAAATGCTGGTGCAGGAAGCACAAAGAATTTCCAATTCTAGGAAGAGAACTGCAGAAGACAGGAATGTGATATGTGTAATTCTTTTTTTTTTTTTTTAACATTTTCTATCTCCTCATCTCTGAATATGATAAACATTCTCTGATTTTATAGCATAAAGGTTATAATCATAATGGTCAAATCATGGAAAGAGAAAACGTTCCCTTCTATAAAACAAAAAGCTTGCATTTATATGACAAGGAAATCAGATCAAATGTACCATATCGCTCAGGCAAAAATTTGATGACAGGTAGTGATGAAGCACATTACTTTAAAATAGGGTACAATACTTACCTGGCAGAGAAGACACAATGATCACAAAGGTGGTTTTCCCAGGATGAGGTTTGGTATGTACTGCACACTAAATGTGCTGATCCATGATTTCCACAAATGTGAGAAACTGGAGTGTATAAATTGTGGTAATGTACTTTCTCCTGAAAAAGAATGAAATAAATAAAATAAAATGAAACAAAATAAAATATTTAAGAATGCTCACATAGAAAAAATCTGGCAGAAATGAGACAATTCCAGTTGTCCAGAAACTTACTAGAAATTTCATTTATCAGGTCATTTCAATTATCATTAGTGGCAAACAGACCCCTCAGAATACTGAATGAGAACGTTGTTGATTTGCGCTTTGTTCTTATTGTTTACTATGCCTCTCATCTAATTTCACATTCCTGCTATTCTTAAATAAAATCCAAATGAATTTTATCTGTAAATAAAATCTATTGAATAAATTTTAAAACGTCACGGGGGTTTAGTGGATGGCTATTTTTCATTTTTGTCATTATTTGCTACTTTAGAATCTAAATTCCATTTTTAATATGGTAAAAAAAAGAAACAACACAAAATTTCATTAAACAAAGTAATGGGAATTCAACAACGGTTGTTGTATTGCATAATGTTATCTTCAAATTAGGTTATGAGATATAAACCTGCAAACTTGTTTTAAAAAATCATAAAAAGTAAAAATTTAAAAAATTTAAGCATCAACTCTTCCTTTCAATAGACCAGCAAAATTCAGGAATACATTTAGACAAACTATTCTGCATGCATACTTAAATATGTTTTTCCCTTCTTTCTTTTGAGCTTTTCCTCATCCTAGTTTTCCTTCCCTTTCACAGCATCTATTGTATATTTCAGATTTGAATTACCCTTTCATGTTATCACACTAGCAAGACAATACACATGTGCAAACTAAATTTCATTTTTAGTGTCTTTTTTTCTTTATTTTGTTGTTGTTGTTGTTGTTTGCGGGACCAGGGTTCAAACTCACGACCTTGCACTTGCCAGGCAGGCACTTGTGCCACAGAGCTATCTCCCCAGCCCCTTTAGTGTCTTTCTTTTTTATTATATATATATTTTTTTGTAGTTGAGTTTCAATTTTTTTTATTGTTTAAATTTAACAATGGTTATATTACATATTTTCATCATCAGATCAGTTTAGATTAATACATATAGGTATATAAGATTGATTAAACAACTAAAACATTAACCTTTCTAAATCAACATTACTTTTTTTTTTTCTTTTCCCCTTTCTTTTCTTTGAAAGTTGACATATTGCATATTGTCCTCACAATCATTCTACAGAGTACAGTGTATGGGCATGACCCACCCCTTTAGTGTCTTTTAATATCTTTCTTACTCTATTTTCCGATTAAGAAGCTCATTCACATTTGTAGTACAGCTATCAGAACTTGTATCTGAATTTAATTCCCAATTTTGTACCCTATTGACTTGCTTATGCCTCATAATCTCTGTATGCGTTAGGCTCATTCTCTCAAAAATGAGAAAATAACAAACTTACTTCACACAAATTTTATTTTTCAACAATAAGGAAGACATATTATTTTGAACTCACTGGTTGAAAAAAGATGCATGAACTTATTATAAATAGAATAAGATTTGAAAGCAAAATTATTAAACTCCAGCAGTATTTTAACCATCTCTATCAAGCATAGTACACTAAAAGCTCAAGAAAATAGAATGTCAGACGAACAAGAAATTTGAAGTACTCTGTACAAACCTTTCTAGGTTTTATCAGCAGCAGTGGTGGTACACCAGAGAAGCAGAAGTAGAAACAGAAGGCAGCTCGGAGAGGGCGCTTACAACCAGGGCAGGAGATACCACAGAAGGTACAGAACTCACTGGTCTGAGTCATGACACCAAAACGAAAGGTTTCATTGGAGGTGGCTGTGGTACAGCAGAGAAGCAGAAATATTGGGTGGAGTGGAACTCCATTAAGTCCAAATATACTGAAAGAATGGAAGGCAGAAAGGTGAGAAGAGCGTCTGATCTGAGAGAAGCAGCATGAAACTGTGGACTTCTGCTAGGGTTGGAGTTTGAGAGACAGGTTCAGTGACACATAAGGAGCTAACTGGAGGCCCCCTTTTGTCTGTATGTGTGTGGGGGGGGGTAAGAGGAAGTTGTATCCAGTGCTGAAGTGGGGAAGGAGGAATTGGCCACTGGGAAGGGAAGTTGCCATTTTGGAGATTCAGCCATGTTCAATCAGGGCCATGATAATTGAGCAGTGTGTACTCCACCAGGGATTTATCATTCCTGTATTTCAGTTGTTACTAAGGGGTGATGAAGCTCTTTGATTATTTCCTTTAGAATGGGAGCCTCATCTTGGGCATCAGGAGGTTGATAGGATGATGATTCGTGCCTATACAGAAGCAAGTTCCAGCTGTTTCAGCCAGGATGAGAAGTTTATTTATTTATTCATTTATTTATTTGTTTGTTTGTTTGCTTGCTTATTTATTTATTTAATCTACCTATTTTTCCTGTATTTAGGATAGGGTCTATAAGATCTCACTGTGTAGGTCAGATTGATAGTGATTCCCCTGTTTTCAGCCTCCCAAGGGCTGGGATTCCCGGCATGTGCCACCACACCCAGGCTCAATCACCATCTCAGGGCACCCCGCTAGTGGACTGGCACGGGGCATCTGGGATCAAATTCCATCTGCTGTGTTCTGCCTAAGCAGGTGCCTTAGTCCACTGAGCTCTCAGGCCAGCCCTTCAGCTTCTTTCAGGATGCAAGTTCAGACAAAGTTTTGCTAGACGCTAAATGAATTTAAAATGGAGAAAGTCAGTATACCTTCTGCTACTTAGCGGTGATAAGGAAATATCATCAGACATGGCAGTGTATTTTATTTATAAGTTTATAGAAGTAGAAAACTGTCAACAGCAAGACATTAATTTTAGAGAATGTTAGATAAAATGGGGAATACAATAAATTGACCGAGAACCGAAGGACAGTTCTATAAAAGGACAATGTTTTAAATGAATCCCTCAAATAAAACAAAACAAAACAAAAAATGGATGGAAATTTTAGGGAGTACTATTTTGTTTTCTCTCTTTTTTTTTTTTTTTTTTTTTGTGGGACCAGGGTTCTAACTCACGACCTTGCACTTGCCCAGCAGGCACTTGTGCCTCAAAGCTATCTCCCCAGCCCCAGGGAAGGACTATTTTGTAAAAAGCAGTAGTCATAGGAAAAATGTGGAAAACTTACACAATACATGGTTAACAATTGAGAAAACATGTCTAAGTGTTGAACATGAACTTTTCTGGTTTTGCTTTGTATACTTCTACATTTTGTATGCATAGATCATACACAGTTTAAATTCAAAGGATACAGGTGGGTTGGTAAATGTGCTTGTAAGATCAGGAGGTGGCTGTCTTTCAGAGGCTTTTTTTTTTTCCCCCTTGGGATAAAATCCATAACCAGTGCTGTCTTGTGTTAGGGACATACCCTGCTAATAAAAGATATTACCAGTCCAATAGCTTCTATTAAAAAATAGGAAAAAGTAAAGCTATGTCCCCCAAAGACACAGACACACAGACACAGACACAGACAGACAGACAGACAGACAGACAGACAGACAGACACACACACACACACACACACACACACAAATACTTGCAGAATAAAAGAACATGCAAGCAAACAATATATGTCAAGATAATAATATATTTTGCTAACTTTGATAGGCCTGTTAAAAGTGGGAGTATTAAGTTGATATATGAAAATAAATCAAACAAAAAGCAAGTATATGTTACGGCTGGCTCAGCCTGCCCTAGGGGTGAGGCTAGCACAGCATGTGGTGCTGGGGATTCAACTGTGGTCTCTGTGGTGGCCTAAGCTTGCCTAAGCAGGCACTTTGGACCCCTGAGTCATCCTGCTGGCCCCTAAAACAAATGGGATTTTAGAGATACAGAAGCACATACAATATAATAATTAATGTGATTATATGAAATCACGCTAGGCATGAATTTAAATCATAGATAATGACCTCTAGAACCTCCAATATATAACTCCAATATATAACCTCCAATATATAACTATTGGGAGATTGTGGAAGAATGAATAGTAAATAAAGAAGATGTAAAGCCAGAAAATTATGCTGCCCTTAGATGAACAACATGGGAGCATTTAAGTAGAATAAAAGTATTGTATGCACCTGAGTTAGATAGAAATATTAGAGGCAGTTAGGGCTGGGGAAACAAAAGAGCCAGTATGGAATAGGAGATACCTTACAACTATGGGAAAGAAGGTCATTCTTGCCATAGGACAGGTCTCATGACAAAAGATGAAATAAATGTGCACACATATCTCCCTAGGTATGGGCACCATTCATTAATATTCTAAATAGATGTCAGTCACCTTGAGAAAGCCAGGTAGAACCACTAACCTAAGCCATATAGGAAACCCCACTCCATATTCATGCCTGCTAGCTACTTGACTTGCTTCCCCATTTGATTCCAATTTAATCCCTTTTACCAGAGCAGTTCCCTTGTAATCTTATTGGTGGACCATTGTGTGGTCCCACCTTGTGATTTCCCATGATTCCTACCTTGGATCTACTTCCAGTCATAGTTTTCATGCTTAATGGTCAAAACAGATTAAATGTAGAAAACAACGGATTTCATCATGAAAAAAGAGTGGTCACAGGTGATTTGGGTAAGATGTATTTTAAGTGATTGAATCATGAATATCATTGGAGGAAACTTAGTACAGAATAGAAATCTAACAACTGGAGTCCAGAAGGATAGAAACACTTTGAAAAGCAAATAATTTTGCTGTAATGAAGAAGAATAAAACATTAGATAGAAATAAATGCAATGTCCATGAATGTAGTGGGTTATCAGCAGAACAGGAAATGTTGGAAGCTGTTGACTTGAGTCTTTTACAGCTAAACATGTTAATATGATTTTACTTTTAATACTCCATAGTTAGAATTTGCTGCTGGATGGTTAAGACTAAGAAAAAGCAAAACCTATAAAACAAAAAATGGAATGTTTGTATCTAACAAAGTCAGTCAAGTTCCCTAGGATTTACCTTGAAACCAGGTACAGCGGTTTGCAGGTCTTTTGTCAGTGTCAGCCATCTGGATGAGTCAAGGACATTGTCTGACTAATTTACTCTCTGTGAAAGCCTGAGAGAGTGTTTTCTCTCTAGATGTCTCTCCTTAAGCACACTAAACATCATGGATCCCTTTCCTCTGCAGTCCCATAATCTCCTTGAACAAAAAATGTGGGATACCACTGAGTTATAGGATGCTACAGTACAAGTTTTCTTATGTTGAGTCCTCACTGACCTTCAAGGGCTAGGGTCAAAATATTGACTATTCTTGTAGCCCTTCTGTTTCCTCTAAATTTTGGCCTGCAAATGTAAGTTGTTAACCATCCAGAAGAGAAGCTTAATGATGTTATTACCCTATAACATAGACAGTTAAGCTTAACATCATTATCTTTCTGAATATCAAATACCTTAGACATAACATGGAACCAGTATTTTCCATCAATCATTGATATTTTTATAAATGTGAAAAAAGCAATTATAAATTTTTACACAGAAATTTAGGAATCTAGCTACATACAATATTATTACAGGACAATACTATAGCACTTTATGTATACAGCCACTTTCTTAGTTCAATGTGAAAAAAGATTTTTGCTAATAGTGTTTACAAAAGACACCATGTCTGCATCTTGTACTCTGAAAAACTACTATGAAGACAATTATATGCAATGTATTAATTATTGTAACTGTCCTACTAACCTGTTTTGAAACTCATTGTTATATTTTCTCATTAAAAATTAAAAATAAAAAATTCTTTGTTAAAAGTCTCATTTATTTATTCTAATTTATTTAATGAATATGTAATATAGACAAATTACCTATGGGATTGCATGCTGATGTTTTATTCCAGAAAATAACAAATGGAAAACAAAAACACTATTCTTAGGTAAGTGGGCAACCACTGTCAAACTGAACATTGCGCTTAAATATTATATGAATATTTTATATGTAGTGTAAATGAAGAAGATAAAGGTAGAGGGGTAAATATGATTGTAGGACCAAGAGGCAGATGTCTTTCAAAACTTTTTTCTAACACACACACACACACACACACACACACACTACTAAGCAAACAAAGACCAAAAGATTTCACATGTTGGGAACATACTTTACTACTGAGAGCTACCTCTACTCCAAAGATCGCTATATTTTTCCAAAGTAATAAAGCAAAGTCAATGTAAATGATTTTTGTCTTCTCAGTTCTGCTCGAAGAGGCATCGTCTGGTGGATAAGTGAGGAGGTCATTACCCTAGTCAGTTCCACAACTAAGGCAACAGTCTTTAATTACTATTTTATTTTGTGTGGAAAACTTTTGATAGCTATAATTAGCCAATGAAGAAGAGGACATGCCAGAAAGGAATATGTTGTTACAGAGTGATCTTAGAGAAATAAGACAATTATGGAAGAGAATTCAGAGTATGCAAATAAAACCAAGTAAATAGATGTAAAAATACATACGTGAGCCAGGCATGGAGTGTAGGATTACAAGTTTATAATTCCAGAGCTCTGCAAAGATAAAGCTGGAGAGTCCCAAATCAGAGCACAGCCTGGAAAATTTAACATCACTGAGGGCCTGTCTCGAAATTAAAATGGGGAAGAGGTCTAGTGCTATATACAGCTCAGAAACTAACGTCGTGCCTTCATTACCCAGAACTAAACAATAAATAAATTTTATTTTTAAAATTTTAAATTATTAGAAGTAACCAGCAATCCTAAAATAGGGTTCTATTTTTCAGTTCTCTATATGGACTTCCAGGTTTTTACAGGTATGCTTGACAAATATTATATAAGCATGTGATGAGAGGTTTTTGTATAACTTGGAACCCTATCACTATTTAATTGATCAATACATCCATCATCACTGCTACCTTTGAGTGGAGTGAGGGAGATGTGCATAATTAAGTGATCTTTGCCTTTGTGTACCAAATTTCAAGTAAATCATAAAGATTATTAATGACAACAATGGACATGAGAATCACAATTTATTCATTTTATAAATGACACACACTTTAAAACAACAACAAAAAAGTTAGACCCTTAATTTTGGCCATCTAAAAAGAAATCCTAATTGATTAAATACATAAATGATAAAAAATTAATTTACTTACGTATTTCTGCTGATGAAGACAAACGTGATTATTGACATCACGTACAATATCGGTATTGCAGAGTCTTTCAGTAGCCAGTATCTAAATGCTTGTATCAGACGGTCTTTTTCTGAAACCAATGTTCTAGTGCAAATTCCTCTATCTTCTGTCTGCGGGGATTGATTGCCTGAGTTCTTAGCAGGATCAGGGGAGATCTGAAATCCCTGCGTCAAGCTCTCACATACCGACTGCGACTGCATCGTTGTTTGAAGGATTTGAGACTCACCTGACCTCTAGCTGGGCTGAGGCTCCTGGATTCAGAGCCTTTGCAAATTAGACTTCATTGGAATCCATTTCCTTTTTTCTTGCCTGAAGTTTTAACGATGAAGCTAAAGCTGTATTCCTATTTGGGACGATAGGTGTAAGAAAAGCAATCTTCTATGGCCTCAAATCTTCAGTTTCAATTCACTTCCTGGCATGTGGCGCTGTTACTTCACTCCCTTGTCAAGTTGTTTATCCTTGTGTATCTGACTTCAGTCCTCCAGAAATTTATTTACTATTTATTTATTTACTCTTTTATTGCTCATTTATTTTATTATGTTTTATTATTTGTTTTATTATTTTTCCTTTTACTTCAACATGTTTCCAATGGCGGTTTGGGGAGGAGTACAATATGAAAATTTGTGAAAATTATGGACATTATATTATACGGCATTATAAACAAAATGTTAAAACTTCTATGATACTATGTGTAAATTCCAGTAAATGGAAGATTCATAGACATTTAGTTGTAAAATACGCTACTGTGAATTTTAAAAATTAACACTGACTTTTCAAAAATAATAATAGAAACAACTTGTGAGAAAAAACGATGCTGCCATTGTTGATGATAGCCATAATTCCTTTAAAGGTGTGTAAACTAGCTGGGCAGATAGCTCTGCAGCAAAAGTACCTGCTTGGCAAGCACAAGGTCCTGATTTTGACTCTCAGTACCACAAAGAAAAAATAAAGTGTAAAGTGGTAGTGACTAAAAAGAAGGTGAGCTTTTGAATAGCACTCTGCATTTATTTAATCATCTCATCAACTAGGAAAATATGATAATGTTTCACAAATGCATATTTACAGAGAGTCCTGCTCATTTGGCATTGGAAGAAGTGTAAGATAAAATACACGGAAAAATGGTGACATATATCAAAACTTGAAATATGCAAATACTTTGTAACTCAACAATTCATTTGTATGAAGTATTCAGATAAAAACACAAAGTTGGTACTTGCAACCTTGGCCTGGAGTCCCACAATCTCCTGCGCTTGTCCATTCCCACTTGCGTCTGGCGGAATGGCTCCCACAAAGAAGGGTGACCAGAAGAAGAAGGGCTGCTCTGCCATCCACAAGGTGGTGACCCGAGAATATGCAACCAACATTCACAAGAGCACCTACACCATGGGTTTCAAGAAGCACGGCCCTAGGGCACTTAAGGAAATCAGGAAGTTTGCAGTGAAGGAGATGGGGACTCAGACATGCGAATCCACACCAGGCTCAACAAAGCTGTCTGGGCGAGAGGAATAAGGAATGTTCCATATCATATCTAGGTACAGTTGTCCAGGAAATGACAGGAGGAACAAGATTCTCCAAACAAGCTGTATGCCTTGGTAACCGGCATCCCTGTTACCATGTTCAAAAATCTCCAGTGAATGTGGATGAGAACTTACCTGGAAATAAAATTACAGAACAACAACAACAACAAAAATCAGATTATATTCACAACCATGGTACAAGGCATTTTATTTTCATAGTGACAAATAAGAAGTACATAGATCAGAAGAATGTAATTATAAATATATAATCTATTCATACAATATAAAAATGTAAAGGAAGTGGATGTTCTGTTTGTCTACACTTACAAATAGAGCAAATAATTAATAGATTTTCTTTTTAATCCAAAATTCAGACTATATGTAGGATGCACCAGTTTGCGTATAGTATTTTGGATGATGGGGGTTGTGTTGGTGGACTTTGCTCTTCATGTTATTTAACAGGATTCATTAGAACAAAGACATACAGCTTACTTATTTATTTATTTATTTATTTATTTATTTATGTCATTTTCAGACAGGGTTCTGCTATACACTTCAGGCTGATCTTGAACTCACAGTAATCCTCCTGCCTCAGCCTCTCAAGTGATGGGATTACAGGCATAGATAACATTTTAAAAATTATCTACATAAAGAGAAAATATGTTGTTTTGTGAATGAAAATAATTATAAAACTATTTTGTGCAAGATGGGCGTGGTGGCGCATGCCTGTAATCCCAGCACTTAGGAGGCTGAGGCAGGAGGATCGGTGCGAGTTCGAGACCAGCCTGGGATACAAAAGTGAGCTAAAGGCCAGCCTGAACTGCATGGCAAGACTCTGTCTCAAAAAGACAAAAAAACAAAACAAAACAAAACAAAAAAACTATTTTGTGCAAAGCCGACCACATTGAAAATAAACTATTCATGATGATATAGCTTAACTTGAATAGATGGATGCATATAAATATACAGAGGTGAACATACAGAATATATTCATTGTGTTTTATTATTCCTGTTTTCATAAAATATCTCTTTTACCATATCAAGTAGTAACACCATAAAACAAAAGGAAAGTGATTAAAAATGAAAAAGCAAAGAACAGGGAGAAAGAGGAAAAGAGATCCTTCTGCTTACAATGCTTAAAAAGAATCCTCTTCCCTGCATTAGGGAGCTGAAGTGCATGTCCTCTGTGAAGTATCTGTACTGTAAGTCCCTGTGCTGCATTCGGGGCATTGTAGCCTTCCTTCACAGGTTCTTTCTCCTCTACCTACATCCTACTCTAAGTCCCAGAGTGTGGTCCATTGCAAACTCCAAAACCCTGGCACCAACTTCCTTTTTGGCCTCATCTGATCTGTATCCTGTGTCACCCTGCCAGGACCACTGGAGACAGAAAAATAGCTGCGCCTCTGCTGCACACCTTTCGCCACCTTTGATCGAAGATGCTGCGATCTGGCGGGCTGTCGCCCTGTTCATCCGCAGCCCTCCCCTCATCCCATTTCTCACTGAATCTGTCATGTTCTAAGCTCCGCGCTTGCACGCTGCGTGTCAGGACCGTCTCAGGTGTGTGTCTAATTCTCATCACACATGCTCAGCTAGTAAATACCCTCTGATAGGTCCTTCTCAATTATGGCATTTCAAACCACTCTTGCAATACACCTTTTCCGATAAGACGTAATTTTCTTGAAATTAGAATTTGTGTTTATTCGTTACTATACCCAGAGGTTTTTAAAACACAACCAAGTAGAATGTAGGCCTTTTAAATATTACTATGTTTAATGGCATAATGTTTATCATAGCTTGTACATACAGTCATGAATTCATATTTATGACCTTATTTTCAAAGATGGATGTTTTATTTTTTGCCAAGTGTAGAGGTTACATTTTCATTTTCCCTTCCATAACTAAAAGAATTTCAATAAAAACTTTAATATGAGCAGCTAGGACAATTTGATATAAGTGACATAGTAAAGCCTTAAAAAAAGTGTAAGTAAATCCAACCTAGTACTTCTTTCATTGTGTCCTGTAGTCAACGTTACATAGTATAGTGACAATATTTATAAGCATTTTTATTAAGGAAATTGTACATTAAAATCTCTTAGATAACTTGTGACACTAAATATGGAATATATACAATCCTCCTGGGAGACAGAAGCATTTGACACAATTTCTTTGCTTATTGTACTAAGCAATTTTTTAACATATGGCAGAGAGGGAAGCATCCACAGAACATTCTCAGGCAATATTGCAATGTTATTGTAACGTAAGCAATTTGATAAAGCATGCAAAGTTAAGGCAAACTGAAGTCTTGGAATTCAGAGCCCTGGGGAGCCAAGCTAGGTAGAGACCTAATCAACTTTACCTGCCCATGTGCACCTCATGCCTGAGCGGCACGTAGTATTGAGTAACTCCTCTCTTCCAGGAACCAAGAAGTGAGGAAACAAATTTCGTTTCAGTTAGAAGATGAATGAACTGGAAGAAAGCAAGGATTTTAGGCTAGCCTGGTGCCCCATGCCTGTCACCCCAGCACTTGAGGCTCTGCGGCAGGAAAATCACTAAAAGCATAAGCCAGTGTCTGCTACACAGTTAGTTCAAGGCCAGCCTGAAAGATATAGTGGGACCCTGTCTCACAACAAAAACAAAAATCAAAAGTAAAACAGGAACAAAAACTCTAAAATACATTTAAAAACAAAGATGTATTTTGTTATGGCTATATGAACAAAAGAATGTAGCTTTTCCAACAATGATTTATTTGCTTACACAAAAAGGCTCCACCTACATTAGGATCATTCACTTTCATGCCTTCAGGAGGATGTATTCAGGTATAATAAAATGAGAAATGCCTAATAGGCTTGAATTGGGAACAGAGGTATTTTTCAGAGTTTGGGCATACACACACACACACACACACACACACACACACACACACACACACGCATATATATATATATATATATATATATATATATATATATATATATGCATTTGGTACAGGGTCTCACTATGAGCTCAGACGCATAGTGACCCTCCTGTTTTCAGACTCCCCTGAGCTAGGCTTGCAGGCATAAGTCACTACACCCAGACTCAGTGGCTAGCTCAGCACACCTAGCTGCAGGGTCAGTGTGGCATGAGGTGCTGGAGATACAACCCTGGGCCCTGCACTTGCCTAAGCAGACACTTAGTCTACTGAGTTATCTCAATGGCCCTAAGAGTTTGAAATCTTGCAAGAGAGGTATAGGAAAAACGGGCTCAACTTCCAGGCCAGCTGCTGCAAGATACCAACAGCAAGGAGAGTGATTCTGAAACTGGGGCTTGGGTTAGAGGGAGCAGTAAAATCAAGTTACTAGGAAAATCACTCCACTCCTTACAGTAACTTCACCTTGTGATTGCGAGGAGATTGTCTTGTCAGTAGTGTACTGGTTATCAGTGTAAATGAGAAATCATTTCTTCTTAAAGCCTGAATTAAGATTATTTGACTTTGCTAAAATGTACAAATCCCACTACTTTAGAGTCAGAATTCAGTAACAAGCACATTTTCTCTTTAAAAAATAGAAAAGCGGGGTGAAATATCAATCATAGTCTGGACAGACATTTTTATTTCTGCCTTGCTTAAAATGCATTCCTCTGTTGTACAATTATCACTTATATCATTTTAATAACTACAGTTGCTTATATTGCTCAAATCTCTCCCCAAATACTAAGTCTTTTTGTTGTTGTTGTTTTGTTTGTTCTTGAGACAGGGTCTCCCTATGCAGTTCAGGCTGGCCTTGAGCTCACATTTGTAGCCCAGGCTGTTCTCAAACTCACACTGATCCTCTTCCTTAGCCTTAGCCTCCCAAGTGCTCAGATTACAGGTGTGTACCACTATACCTGGCTCAAATACTGACACACTTGACCATAGATAATAATTACCAATCTCAACTAGATGAAATGACTATCTTGCAGACACTAAAATCTTCATGTGGAGTTTTGTCTCGGCCTAGAAGGAGTGGCAGGGAAAGGCCAAGAAAATTAAGCTCAGCTGAACATGCAAGCTGTAGCCTAATTAGCATCTCATGAAAAAGAGTGCAATGAACAGAGCCCAGGGACAGCTGTGGTCTGTTACTGAAAATCCCGGAAAGCTGGGTTAGGGGAATTCCAGAAAGCTGGGCCTCCAGGTGATGGATAGCAGCTTCACCTGTTGGCTCTCTATTCGTTGCTTTCTCTCTTGCTTGGAACGTTAATGGTTAACATCTGTGTGAACCTAGCGGCGAGGAAAAGGTGGAAGTCAATGGACAGCGTGGTGTCGTTCTTGCTTATGAACATGGTCCTCCTTAACTGAAGTGATCATGCAGGAGATCACGTTCACTAGCCCTAAATAAAGCTGAGTTACTTTTGGGATTCTTCGCTCATTGAAGGACAAATCTCAGTGGGTCCTCTGAGCTACCTTCATCAGGTCTTCTTGTTCTTTCCTTTGGCACCACTTATAACATACAACAACAGGCAAAATTTGTTGAAAATATGTACAAATTTTAGTTGCTCACCTTGAACCATTCTAGTCACATACCATGATAGTTCAATTTGCAGCTGTCAGATTATACTAAGTGAAAGAGGACACAGGGAAGTGAAATGGCTATGCTAGGTTTTCAGTCCACAAGGAGCAACCAGAAGTGTTGATGAACGTCATGTCCACAGACAAGTCACAAAATATCTTTCAAATCTGGTACATCTACCACTTAATGTGAACACAGACAGTAAATCGTGTAGTTCAATTGTCTTCTTGTTTCTCAGCTATAAATTCATATGCAAATTTACCGGAACTTCCCAATCAAAGTAAGGAATGGACCAATCCAAAGGCAAGTGCAGCAAAGAGGAGAGGAATGAAATTACTGTAAGTAGAATTTGAATCAAACAGTACAGTGATGCAAGGAACATCTTGCAGTGGGAATTGAGACTGCTGCATGGGAGAGACAAGAGATTTGCAAAGGAACTTGGAGAAGATAGCTTGGTCAACATTAAGAAGTCACTCAAACAAAAAATGTAAACTTGTCCCAACACAAAACCACATGGGAAGCATGAACTTTTGCAAAAACTGGGGAGATATGACACAGCCCAAAGAAGAGAAAGAGGGAAGTGGTTCAAAGTCTGGAAGGAAGCATGGCTGTTTCCCAAGGCCCAGACAAGGCACTGATAGCATGGTATAGGTAAGGTCAGACTGCTCCTCAAAATGGTTGGTCTAAGATTTAAAAAAAATAATTTTATTGTCATCATTTCTTCAAGTTTCAATATTAAATAAAAAATTTTTTGCTGTACCTTTTCTATGTAGAACTGACAAGTACATGTTAAATGTGTTGGCACGTATTCTTAAAATTTTTATATTTATTTACTTAATGATTTATTTTTGTATTTAGTGCAGGGTCTATAAGGTCTACAACTGCAAAAATCAGACTTGTAGTGATCCTCCTGTTTTCAGCCTCCCAAGCAATGGGATTATAGGTGTGTGCCACCACGCCCAGTCTCAATCCCTATCTCAGCACGCCTGGGGGGTGGGACTGGCAGAGCAGGCTGGTGATTGAATCCCTAGCCCTGCACCTTGTAAAGCAGGTGCTTTAATCCAGTGAGCTATCTGTCCGGCTCTCTTAGCAGGTATCTTAAAAGCTCATAAAGCAATTTTCATCTTTCTCCATCAGTTGAGGTCACTCTGGAGTGGCTCATTTGCATGGGTACTGGTATGATTTGACACTGCTCCAGTAAGGAGACCAGCATGAATATGTTCTTATCAATTTTCAAAACAAACAAATACAAAACAGGCCATGGTACTACATTATAAATATTGGGCAAAACCTATAATTGGCTAAGCAAAGTATAGTAATTATTTTAATTTGTTGTATGATTGGAAAAACAGTTTTCTATGTCACGTGACATGTCTGTTGAAGAACACAGCAAATTAGGCAAATAACATTTGAGCAACATTGATGAGAAACATGATATCATTATTTTGAACATTATATTTACCATATTGCTACCCATGTAAGAAACTCATTCTCATCATTTTAATTGTCCCCAATTCCCACTCTAAGCCAGTCTCTTCAAGAGCTACAACACTTGTAGTGGCTAAGTAGGAGCGACACGGCTCTGAGTTTTTCATCTCTTTTAGGATGAGTTCGTCATTTTGTATCTCACTTGAGGTTTCCCACAGCCTGGACCAAGCTTCCTGTCTCTGGCACAGGCGTGGCTGGTAGGTTGGCTCTGCACGCTCATCAAACTGAGATGACGTCCTGTGTTCATCCCTGCCTGGCCTGTGTAAGTCCTTTGACAGCACTTCCCCATGGGCTGTGGTTTGTGTCCAGATGTTCCCCCAAAGCTTCAATCAGTCATGGTTGGGCTTCTAGAGTTTTTTGATGGATTCAGGGCTCAAAGCTGAGATTATAGATGTCAGTACCACACCCAGTCTAGTTTTCGAGTCTGCATACAAAGTAAGAGAGGGAAAGAGGCTCGCTCTTTCTGTTCCTCCATTTGGTTCTTGTTGCTTTTGCTGTTTTCTGCCACCATCAAATACTGCTGCTACGTCACACAAGCCTTCCATGGAGCCAGCAGAGTATAGACTGAATCCTCCACAAACTGTGAGCTAAATAAACATTTCTTTTCTTAGTTTTGTGTATCAGGTATTTTGTCTCAGCAAATAGAGAAAAGTAACCAAGACATCATACATGACTTTAAATGTTACAAATTATTGAGAGCTCCTTGTGTTCCCTCTCCCAACTTAATATGATAGTCACTGTAAAGGTACTGATATGGACATAATTCATTCCAGGTGTATAACTGACAAAATATTTGGGGAAGAGGTCAAGGTTTTTTTTTTTTTTAATTAAATAAATAGGTAAAGGATTCTGCTTCAAATGAGAACATTTCACTTATTCTGCAAGTGTAAAGTTGAGTCCCACAAAAATGAATGAAATTAAAATCAAGGAAAGATTGTTTCATGACAATAAATTAGCCACTAAACAAGGCTGTCACAAAAGCTTTTCACTGATGATTACCCCAGTCAGTGACAATAGTGAGATGGCCAGAGACAACAAATATCATTCATTAGGAACTTACATTATCCTTAAAATATCTTTTAGAAGTTAATTACACATCTGTAATTCCCAGCAGCCTTGTAGGTGACAACTATAAACAAGGTAGATAAGGAACATGAGAAAAATAAAGATACAAATTCAGTGATCCAATGTTATACCACTTAAAGATACGGTGGTGACAATCGAGATAGTTTCTCTTCACTGTAGGAATCCAATAAGAGCTGTGCTATACCCACGGATGCAGAAAAGGGTCAAGTGTAAAGCCTGTAACCTAACTAGAGAGTTATTCTGGTCAGAGATGCTAGTAGAAGAAACATGCAGAAAAATGAATGCGTGTAAGTTCGGAACATAGTAGGTAGCAGTAGAGGCACAGGTTACTACCTGGATTCAAGAACTGAAGGTTTGCAAATCGGTGACAATGAAGGCCCTCGCATTTTTTTTTCTTTTTGTGTGTGTGTGTGTGTGTGTGAGTATTTTATCACAGATCGTGCAACACACAAAATGTAAAGGAGGGCCAGCATTTTCAAGTCTTCTTTTCGAGCGGTGCAGAGTCACAAGCTCTGACAGAGTTCCTAACATTCTGGGTGGCAGAAGTCTGAGTTTAACACATATGAAAAAAACTGAAAAATGCTTGATTTTGCTTCCCTTTGATCATAACATCTGGGTAAGCCAAAACAGTACGGACCTTAGGGCACAGAGCGTACGATGTTATTTTTTGTCAGTTTAAGTCTTTTAAAATGTACAGGTGCTTCAGTTTTACACTACTGATACGTGTGGTTGAGCATTTAGCCTGAATGTTGCTGAAAAAAAGAAAAAAAAAAAAAAAGCTTTGTTTCTCAGCCAATTTTAAATAATTGAGTGACAGCCATTTATAGACTCCACTTATCCGTTGTATAGGGTCCTAAAATTATAGAAATTCACAATAGGAAGCACTGCTAAGGGATGTCTTCTGTTTAAAGTTCTGACTTCTTTCATGCTTGATTAAAAGATCCTATTGTGTGAACAGCTTCCGTTGTTAATTACATGTTCAATATTGATTCATGTTGAGAAGAATTGAACAGTTTATTGACACTTGAGTTGTTTAACAGCCGTCAGTGTTCACCTGCCTTGGAGGCTAATAATATGTCTTATTGTTGTAAAAACTGAATCAACACATACAAAAGTAGTTTTATTGTTAAGTGAATGTGAAGGTCAGTGGATAAATAGCCACTGGAAAAAAAAAAAATAAATTTTGTTTTCTTCCATGCCTTTGCTACCAAAGACGTTTGCCTCAATCAAAGTTAGCTCACTCGAAGCTTGAAATTGGGAGGTAACAGCTATTCCAGAAACAGTGAAAGCACACTTTGCGCTCTCCTTGAACTTCTCTGACCCAGCCCCCGCATGTGTTTTCATTTGTCCTCAGTCTCTTACCCTTGCTTTTGAGGAATAATATGGGCTCCCTCTGGCGACTAATTTCACACCTAAACATTCCCATGGTAGTTAATTAGGAAGCTGCAGTCTCCGGATCCTGTACTTGTTTCACACGGAATAGTATGTGAGGTTATAAGTATATAGGAAAAGGCTTCTTTTCTTTGTTATTAAGAAAAAGAAAATGGCCTTAGAACTTAGCCTTTCCAATAGATGTACAGAGTTTGTATCACTTATGTAACTTCAGCCCATTCAGTACCTTACGTTTGGGCTATGTTTTATTCTCTTTTAATGAGGAAATCATAACATTTTAAAGTGAAATATTTATTAAATTTAGACTATTCAGAGACTCATGGTCTCCTGACTGGGCTAGCCTGGTGCTTCACTATTTAGACAAAGTAAAACATTTAAGAGTAAAGTGAAAATTTTCAGTGTGTTTTGTGCCAATTTAAAATGGAAATTAGAGGTTAATGAGGAAAAATAAGAAATTAATGCCAAGAATAGAAGCCTCTGGTGTGCTTTTTCCAACAGGATGATGTTTCAGTGGCTCCAGTGATTCTAGGCGAGGCTTTTTCCCCCGTCACAGGGTAGCATATTCCTGGTGGCTCGCCGGGATTTCCTTCCTTCTTCTCACATCCAGCCCATTTGTAGTTTGGCTGGAGTATTCTCGTGGCTCCTTGTGTGGAGATCCATTCCCTACTTATGAAGAGTTAGCAAGGGGAAGCAACCTGACTTCAGTGTTTGGAGCAGGGACCTTAGGAATACACTCAGATAAATTCATTAGACAGGTGCAACCATACCATAACTAAACCCTAGTGACTTTTCAATTTTTATTTTTTTTATTAGTAAACATTTATGCCCCATGATTATAGCTTTTATGGAGAGCTTGTATATGTACATAAAATATCTCAATTCTTTTCTCATCCCTTTCTTTCCCGCTTTCCAGTTTCAAAAAGATCTAGCACTTGATTTCCTACTACCTCTCTTTCCTTTTCTCTACATTTATTATGTGGCTTTCTTATTGAAGAGAAGCCATGCGATATTTAATCCTGTAAATCTTACGCATCTCACCTAATTTTACGGTCTCAAGGTACATCTAGTTCATAAAAATACCTCGAGTTTATCTTTCTTTATGCCAGAATACTACTCCATCATAAACAGGTATTATGTCTCTTTATCCTTTCATGTGTTCACGAATGCAGGTTGCTTCCCAGATGTACTTTGTGAATTGTACTGGTGCAAATGTGACTTGCAAGAATCACCAGAAGCTGAGGGGCAAACAAGCAACGTCTGCCCACTCCGCTCTTCTTGCCCAGTGAGGCCGCATACTGCCTCAGCCTTGACAGCCGCAGAGCCGCTATGGGAGAAGCGCCCAGAGCCACACTGCTGAGTGCTGAGTCAGGAGAAACCACTCCTTTATAGTTAACCACTCAGATATTTTTTAAAAAAGCCTGACTACTACAATCTATTATATTTCCTCTATTTCCTTTCATACACTTAAATAAAAAGTACTTTAAGAGACACTGAAGCTTTCAGCCAAGTTCCATTCTCATATTCATCCTTTTTCTAACCACAAAAAAATCTCCCAAGTTTCTTGGTATCCTTTCTAGTCAGCAGTTTTGGTATCACCAGCTTTGTTCCACTACTTCACAACACCCCAAGATTCAGTTTAGCTCCACACCCTGCCATAACTTATCTAAATCAGTGCTATTTGTTTCTTCATTCCTGTGACAGAAGTCTTAATTAATGAGATTTCAAGCCGGGTGTGGTGGCGCATGCCTGTAATCCCAGCACTCGGGAGGCTGAGGCAGGAGGATCGGTGCAAGTTCGAGACCAGCCTGGGCTACAAAAGTGAGCTCAAGGCCAGCCTTAACTGCACAGTGAGACCCTGACTCAAAAAGACAAAAAAAAAAAAAAAAAAATGAGATTTCAGAGATTTACTATACAGTAGCTATTCACTTTACTGTTTTTAACCTGTGCTATTATAATATATATTTTGTCCATTAAAATTGATTTTGATGTAGTTTTGCATATTTTAGTGATCCTAAAGATTCAGAATATTTACTGCCTGTTTTCCACAAATATAAGAGTTTTCAGCAACCGAGACTATGAGGCAAAACAGATGGCCTCCAGTGGATACTCATATTTAATTGCATTAATTAATAGAAAATTGTTCTCTGTAAGGTGACTGTTTCTACTTACCTCCTTGCCTACTTAACTACTTGATGAGATCATTTTGCCCATGGGTAAAAGAGGTTCACAGTTTAATTTCTGCAATTCTCTATAATAACATTTAAAATTGGCTTTCAGAAGTAATTTAATTGCACTATGGTATTGTCATATACATTTCCTAGTCACTAAATCTTCTTTGTCAAACAACAAACTGAAATATTTTCCCCAAAATACCCAGGTGTGACAGAGAGAAAGACTCTTGGAATATTTATGCCACTACTCAGAGCAGAGAAACATATTAATATGTTCCAACAGTGTCTCTGCTTTTAAGGTCAACATCTACTGTCTAAACGATTCTTATTTTGCTTTCTTGTTAATATCATCAAACACTAGGTATTTCCTCTGGTGTTATAAGATATTTTATCCTGATTATTTGGTTTCCTTCCATAGCATTTTTCTGTCAGGGCTCTGTGAAGCAAGCAATAATAATGTTCGCATGAACACTGTTATGATTTCTGTTCCGGTGACCCTCCGAAGCCTTATGCAGTCATGGAGCTGCTTGTGGAGTTTGTGACTGACTACTGTGCATGTGGGTACTGCCCCTCACCTGGGCAGGTGATTTGCATTTCGATGTAAAGAAGGAAGAGAAGTTAGCTGCTGGAGCTGCTGCTACTCCTCTCTTTGCCCTTTTTTCAGAATGGGATTGAACTCCGAGCTTTATGCTTTCCAGGCAAGTGCTTATTCTACTGAGCTATCTCCCCAGCCACCTCGCCCTCCCTTAGCTTTTGCCTTTTGCAGCTACCATGAAATGTTGCTCTCTGCCATGTATTGCTCTGCCTTGGAACCAGCTGAATATGGATGGAAATCTCCAGTAACTATGAGCTATATAAACCTTTCCTTCCCTAACTTGAGTATCGAATGAGTATTTGTCCCAGCAATGAGAGAAGAGTAGCTAAGACAAATGTCTTCATGATTTCCATAACCTTTACCAAGGAACTTAAAACTCCTCATGTATTTCATTCACATCACGGTAAAAGTTTTGCCTGTAACTCCAGACACACTTATCTTTAATTTTTAAACTTTAAATAGATTGAAAGCACATGGACAAAATGAAAATGGTGTGACCCATGCAACACCTACAACCAGAAACACTTCAACTAAACATAAATAGAAAAAAAAAAAAAAGAACAACGGGTGTCCACGGCACACATTGGAGTTTTCAATTCTTAGACTCAGATGAGCTCTTACTGCCAACCAACGACCTTACTCTTCTCCATAGCCATTTATTGCCTGTATCAGAGATAATTACTATGTGTCAGATCTTTTCCCAACTATTAATGCTTCCCTTATGCCCTACGTGTCATGAAACGCAGCAGCAGTGACTCCAAAGTGAGTTCCCCATGTTCTGCAAACCCCATCTACCACTTGGCAGGACCCATACCATCTTCTGGCTCCCCTTCAGGTGCAGCAGTCACTTATCCACAAGCCTCTGCCAGGGAAACCTTTGTATTTAGACAATGGACTCTGTTCCCTTGAGAATGTCGTGTATATGGAAACACGTGTTGCACCCATACCACGGGCATGCCTCATTCATCTATAGCACTGCCGTCCTTCCAGCAGCCTGTGATAGCCTCCATCATCACAACCTCTTAGACTTCAAAATTTCTACCCAGAGAAATTCTTTCATTCCTTTGCTCCTGTTTGTAGGAACATGTAGTGAAAGAGGGTTTACTGTTTTCAAAAACCTCTATTCTATTTCTTTCTTATTGTAATGAAGCATATATGTCCTTAATTTTATCAGACCTGTTATTAATCTGTTAAGATTGCCAAAACATCTGTTATTAAAACTTGTGGTAACCTTCTGCCTCCATGTGCATAAATTCTTTAGTATCATTTGACCCAACTCATCACTCTCCTTTGCATGAAATATTTTATTTCCTTTTTTCTAGCCACTGTTTTTCCCTTGATTTATTGCCTGTATGCTCTTTGTCCTCCAGTGTGTATATGTAAAAGGCCTTAAAATTAATCCCTTCTAATTTTCATACTTGTCTCCTGTCCAGAAACTTATCTTTAAATACCTTTATTCCAGTGCAACATAAAGCCCTAGTTTTCTATGAAAGTATAGTAGTTATCTCAAAGGCCATGAAAGTAAAGTTGAAATCCTAATGTAATTCAGATTCTTCATTCTGAGTTTGCTCCTATTCAGTACATAATTCCATCATCTTTAAACTTCAGAGATGCTCTACATGTCTTGAGCTGATATCCTCCATTCATTTACTTTATGAAGACAACATAAGCTTCCCATGTACCGCAACACTACACACTGTCACCATGTCTGATACATCCTAGCCCTGGCTTCTCCTCTTATCTCATATCCCAGTTCTTGAGTCCCCCCAGCCACTTGTGGGTGAAAGCACAACAAATGCTCTTTGCTCTGGACCTGCTCTTTCCAAAGTTTCTTTGGTCCTGGAATCCTGCTCTCCGAGACCTTGCATAGATTCCAACCTCCATTATTGTCTTAGCTGAATGGAGACATGTTTTCTCACAGCTTCTTAATGTATTTTATTATTTTCTAAACCCAAACTGTATTTTTTCAGAATATGCCCTCACTTTAGCACACTATTTGTTTAATTAATTAATTAATTAATTAGTGCTTTCTCAGGTAAACTTAAGGAATGCAGGGGCTAGTTTTATTTGCTACAATGTTCGCAATACCTGGTGAAAAGTGTCGAATAAATATTTATTGAATAGATAATATCAAAAACCCTATAGGCACAATTTTCTCTATGCTGACTTCTAACATTCAAGCCATAAGAACTGATTTTTCTTTTCAACATTCTATGTCCTCTCTGAAGTTCTTTCCTAAGTTTACAATCAGGTTTCTTTGCTATGAAATTTTGCACTACCTACTGTAAAACTTTATTTATTTTCTATTTCAACTCCATTCAAAGTACTAAAGTTTACAGCCCAGTTTTTCTGTAGCTCTCACTGGTTTAACTTAAAAAAAAATGAGTGCCTCGGTGCTATGTTCCTCATACAAATAGTGTACTAAATTTCGTGGAACAGCAAGTATTTTAAAATATTATTTTTATTAAACTTTGTTATCGAAAAATAAGTAGAACACAACTGTCACTTTGGCCCAAATACCTGTCACGAAAGAGTCACTCAGTTTTTGGAAATCTTTAAGAAACATATTGAATTATAAGTTTATTAATTCAACAACTTCCTTTATGTAGCAAGCAGAAGCAAAATCTACAACCAAGAATATAAAGTATCTTTTCTACCAAATCTTACTCTGTTTTTTGAGAGCTTATTCTTAGACTGTATAGTAGTCATGTAGTTGCCTTAACATGTAAAAGCATTGTTTGTTTGTTTTAACAGTGAAAGTTTAAAAAATTGGATCTGTTTCTTTCATTAATTTACCTAAGGTTATAATATAAACCACATCTCAACAATATAGGTTTTTCTCTTGGTAACTTCAGCTTCAAACGAACAAACAAGCCAGAGAATAAAGTCACTTTTGCAGTATGTTCATGATGAAATTATAATTAACTAGTTCTAATTGTTTGAACAATTTGCCATAAAGTAGTTTTTATAGGACCCTAAAATACTTGCTTCCTTAATGGCTGACTTTCTCATCAAGTTTTACAATATTATAAAGTTTTTCGAGGGTACAAGTTCTCACCGCACATCTTGGGAGGCTGAAAACAGGAGCATCACGGTGAGACCGATCTGTATAGTGAGACCCTGTAGATGCTGTAGACCCTATCCTAAATACAAAAAAAAAAATATATATATATATATATATATATATCACTTTTAATCAGATATTATTTTGAAAACCTGTAATGTATGTATTGCTATGTGTTGCCCTGTTTCTGTCTTTGCTTTTGCTTCTGTTTAGCCTACTTCTTTTTTAATTCTTCAAAATAAAAGAAAGTTATAAGAAAAGATGATAAATAAGGCAATATGATAATAGGGAAAATAATGTCGGCAAACATAATTTTCTAAAGGAATCCAGGGATGTCACTTTAATTGCTTTATTTTTCTTTTTTTGAAAAACAACCTGAGCTAATCTACAAGATAAAATAAAACCAACTGCATTTCCATTGATCAAAATGCACTTAAATTGAGCTTCTTCTACATTCTGCCAAAAGCAAGAGATCCAGATTCAAAAATTAATCAAATAGGCATCACTGGTACGCATGACTAAGAACTCAGCAGAATATGATCTTTAAATTAAATTGGCCCCAATAACATTTTTGATATTTTGATTTAGGTATTGGCCAAGTAACTTGAATATGTTCTATGTACATATATACATATTATTTATACATGTACATATAATAAATCTGCATAATTTATTCTTTATCTACAGAGTATGTTCTGTATAATGTTTGCATGTTTAAGATGTAGCATATGACACACTTCTCAGCCCCCAAATCCACCCACAATAAAGAAGTTAATATGCCTAAGTGCGTTTGAACAGTTTCTGAATCTGTCTACATCTGTGTTAACATACCTTAGTAAATACCAAGCACCTGAAACTCTCCAGTTTGAGACAAGTGAAACAAAATGGACTTCTATTTCAATGAATACATTTCCAGATGTTACTTTGTTATAATAATATTGCCAATCTTTTGAAAGCAAAATGTCTTAAACAATATATTTAGAAATAAGATCAGTAAAAGTAATTTATGAGAGTCAACATCTAACTGAAGAGCTATTATAAACTGAAATAAAATTTAGGCTTGCTTTATCTTCTGGACAATGTTATGATTAACTGTCAGTAAGTTGTGGTAGTATGTTTTAGGGAAGAGTAGAAATTATGGTACTTAACAGGAATCTTAAATTATAAGCCTGAAAGTTCTACATTTTAACAACTAGTCTATGAACTTCAGAAAATTATCTGTAACAATTTCTTTATGCAGAGACAGAAAAAAAAATAATCATTCTGTTTAATTTTACAAAAATTTTACCTGTCTCCAAATGGTAGTTATTCCTTTATTGCTTTCATCTATATTAGGAAAAAATAGAGTAAATTTCCTACACTTGCCCATTATATTTTCCAGGACAGACTTACTCCTCAGAGTCAGGTTTTGCCAGTACTACGTCACTACGCCATGCCTGAAAAGCTCTGCGTTCACTCGCCCTTCAGCCTTCCTGTCTGAGAAGATGCAAATGTGGGAGTACTATAAGAAGAAAAAGAAAGTTAAGGCCAGAGACATGGAACAGATAAAAACCAGATATATCTGGAAGAATTCAGAATCTTTCCTATTCCTTTTTTATATAAGATAAATGTATCTATAAGAGAAAGGTTTCAACATTTTTTACAGATGTCAACCAACCTTTTTTTTCAAGCTGGGAAGACATCAAATCTCAATTCTGGGAGTTTTATTGTGCAGTGAATCTCTTAAACTATCAATACAAATGCCAGGACATTACATAAAACATCCACAGGAACTTTTTTCAAGTTGTTTTTGAATAGTTCACAAACATGTCCTACATAGTTCAACATACAACAGAGAAAGGGTACAGCTTTTCCTTGCAATTTGCATACAATGGAAAATCATATATATATATATATATATATATATATATATATATGCAAAGTTTAATAGACACTAAAATGTTTACAGTTTAATAATTCTGTAGGTGAGAAATGTAATAAAATAATCAGAATTCATTCAGCATCCATCACTTACTTCTATAACCAAGTGTTATTTTAATAAAACCCACTGCCAAGTAGGCTTCAGAAATATATATTATTTTTTCAATTTGTAGTACTGCTGTCCACCTTAGTTCTTTATAACTAGTAGAAAATCGCTGAAAAGTAGGGGTAGCATTTGCAAAACTAAAAATCCTCTAGGTTATTATAAGCGTGATATGTATGATGGAATTCTTCCTAAGCAATAACTGAAACCGTCAAGAAATCACCAGAACTGAATTTGTCAATCTATTTTGCCTGTATCTAAGAAATATACTGTACTTATTTCCAACAGAGGAGCTGAAAATCAAACTTAGTGTTTAGTGTAGTGGTGCACTGGAAAATTCAGCCACCATTTGAAATTTGACCATCTTTACTTAAAAAAAAAAAA
>PVJA010001144.1:0-135570 GCA_004027025.1 Myocastor coypus
GGTGGCTCTAAAGTGCCTGGCCAGGCTGAGGCTGGGCTCTTCGGAGCTCACCTGTGCGCGTCCCGGGACCTGGCGTGGTGCCCGCCAGGCCGCGTTCTAGGACACCTGGGCTGGGCAGACCTAATGTCACTGAACTAGTCGCCCTCTTCAGCGCATTTATTCTGTATCACGCCTTCCCTCGAGGATGTTCTAGGTCGGTTTCTGCACCTAGTGCCTTACCTCAAACAGAGGACCGATCTTGTTCCTCTCCAGGTAAGCCTGGATCCGGGTCTGCTGACGAGAAGCCATGGAGAGGTAGACGGGACAGCGGGCGGAGTGTAAGAAGCCGGGAGACCTGGCGCCTCTGCCGGGGACCACGCGCCTCGGCCCCCAACTGAGGCCGGACGGGCGCCCCGGAGCCTGGGATCCCCAGGCGCGGCTGGCTCGGTCCTTGCCGCGGGCGTGGGCAGCGACCCCGGGAGCAGCCAGCTCCTGGAACACAGAAAGCCGGAAACCCGGGCGCCGCGCGGCCAACTCAGTCAACTCCAAGGCGAAGGGAGAACTCATTCATCGCATTCTCCGCCTCTCACCCCCACACGCCGGGTTCTCCGCAGCGCCAGCTCCCAGAGGAAATTTGAAGCAGAGTCCTATCTCTCCTCTGGGCGGCAGCAGCAGGAACCAGGGGGCGGGAGGAGCGCGGCCGGCTGGCAGCTCCGCCTCGAGCAGCGCTGGGGGCGCTGGGCGAGCGCCTGTGCGTCCCAGGGCGCAAGCTGGAGGAGCCTCCTCGCCCAGGTGACGGCGACAAACAGCCCAGGCTCCTCGGGGGGCTGTGCTTGCTCTGCCAGCCGCTCCCTAGAGACAGCGCGCTCGGAAGGCCAATGGTGACGGTGCTTCTTTGAAAGTGCACATAAATCTGGTGCTTGTTGGTTCCTCCGTGGCAGGTACAGCTGCAGTTCGCGAGGAGATGCCTCCATCGTCCCATCAGCGCCTTGGCGCCTTATGCTCTGCAAACATTAGCTCCGGGTCTGAGCAGGGCAAAGTTGTAAACAGGTGCGTTACAGCGAAAACCAGATTGCTTTCTTTTAACAAAAACAATAAACAGGTCTGATTTGGCCTGAAGCGATTCTATTGGGAAAAGCAGGTCATGAACTGACGGGAAAGTCCCAAAGGTGGGCGGGCGGCAAGCTTTCACAATTGGACCGGAAGAAGAGATAAAAGCAACTGTGCCTCTCCTAACAAGTTTGCCTTTGTAACCCACGTTTTCAGTTATGTATACACGCCTATGGTCGTACCTCATATGCTACTCTTTCACGTAAAGCTTCCTCTAGCTATCTCCTGAGCCCAATTTCGTCAGTATTTTTCCTTCTATGCAAAGATTTCACAGGTGAAGATCTACCATCTTATTTCACGGACTCTTTCCTGTGAAATGAAACAATTTCCTAGAATCTTAACCAACAAGATTTACACTGGCCATTAGGAATACCTAATATAATGGGAATTGTCCTTAATGCAGAACGTGATGGTAAAGGTTGCCTTTCTAGACTGCGTTCTAAATTTCTTACTCATGACACTTTTATTGGTGTCTAAGCTTTTTTCTGTTTTTTAAATGATACATGACAACACGTAAGAGTTAAGATAAAAAAGGAATGTTCAACAAAGCATTTTTAATTCTATTTAATGATTCACATATAAGGAATGTGCCAGAGAAAGAACCATCACTGGTAACCTGCACATAATTTGGAAAGCAATGACATCCAAGTTGTCACTTTTACAATCAGATTCATTCAGATTATCCACTCTAGAGAATAAAATTGAACAGTACCGAACTGTCCAAAGTTGTCGCATGTTTTCCATTGTAGTTTAAAGATAATTGCTTTTAAAGTTTTAATAAGTTAAGGAGAAACATAATGTATAAGTGTGAATATCCACACTTCTAACGGCTGTAAGATATATTGTAGGGTCCTAAGCAAAATTGTTGATGCCCCAGCTAAAAGTCAAGTATTTTTGATGCCAAGTTGTACTAGAAGATCAAGATGGCGCTATTCTAACACAAGTAGTCCACCTCTAGGAGACATGAGGTGGAACCTTCTGTCAATCAAATAATGTAATGATCAAGTTTTCACCATGGGAAAGTATTTCTTAAAAGATTCTAAAAAGACAGCTTAAATTTGTAACATGTTTATTTATTAAAGAACCATCAAAATACACATAATGATTTATGTATTTTAAATACTCAACACCTCAAGATTGCATACTTAAAATTTCTAAAATATTTTCAAAGTTTCTCAAGGTCTAGACCACCTTCCACTTCTGCAAAACATTTGTTCGGTTGTTTCCACTTATTCTCAAGACTGACATCATTGCTATGACAAGTACTGTTTTTCAGCATCTCTATAGCAGACAGCACTGTAGGACTGAGAACTGCAAAGTGAAAGCCCTTGTCTTTGTTGTGTGCTGTTTGACCCTCTAGAGATGGTTGGTTTGTTGGTACTGTGCTAACACAAGTACATAAAACATACTGTGAAGGTACTGATGATACAATAACTGTTTATGTTCTCAGGGAGTGCTTCTTAAAAGTAATGTTTGCAGGGGAGGTAGAATGCTAAAGGTAGAGTAAAATATTACATTTTAGATAGGGATAAATTTTCAGTCTTTGACATTACAAAATAGCTCTCTAAAAGGTCGAAGAGACATGCAACAAGTGTGTGGTTGGGGAGTCATGGACCTGAAAGAAGATCATCATATGAGATTATAAATGTAAAGAGAATTCAATCCATTAAAGTGTTAAATGCCTTCTTCAGAAGTGACACATACCCTGTGAGTGTGGAGAATACGGGATGTACCCAAGACATGTGTAATGACTAAACTATTGATTAGCTGTATGAAGAAGGAGATGGGAAGAGGAAATCAAAGATGACACAAACTTGTGGAACAAAGCTGCTTTCTTGTTGCAGGCATCCCATATATATTCATTTGGGCCAAGTTTTAACCTAAGTTTTTCTAATTTCAAAGTTAAAGCTATTTCTATTCTCTAACTTCTGGCCTGATAACTGTTCAAGAATTGCATATAGAGATATTAACATCCCTTTGTGGAAAGGGTTACATCTCATACCTGACCTCATTCTATAGAATGAGCCAACTTTTAGTAGATGAATTCAAATCCATGTATGTGCTTTCAGGCTGAATATTTCACCAACTTATGGCAATTAAATGCATTTTTATTTAGCTGACTATGTGTATATTTTGTTCTTTTAGACTATAGACTCTAGAATTATGAGCTGTAACTTAAAATTTTTCATACAGTTTATAGTATGTGATATATACCTTCATGCAGGAGAAACCTCATAGCTATATCTTCAAATTCTTATTGCAATATGTCTTCATAATGTGTACCATTTCAATCTTTTAATATTGAAAAGTAACCATGGCATTGGATTGCATTGGCAATGTTTTTTCCATACACATGACTTAGTATCCTTATGATTCCCTTTTTCTGGCTTGGGTACTACATGAAAAGTCCATTTCCCATAAGATTGCTTGACCTCGTTGTATTACAAGAATGCCTGTCAGCATAATTTACAACTATACAGAATCCAATTTATTGAATGTACTAAAGCCCTTGTCTAACTTCGTTTGTGAGGCACCTTGCACAGCTCCTTAAATGATTTTTGATGAAAAATAAAAAGAACATTTGCAAAGTCCAGTTAACCCAATTAAGAAGTATTAGCAATTTAATCCCTTGAAATTAATTTAATATTGAAGTCAGAGAGCAGTGTTGCTCTATATAAGCTCCTCGAATTTAGACTACCAGCTCTGATGCACACTTCCTCCCTTCTTATGTCTCTTTTACTGCATTGTTTTGTACTAGCCAAGGACAGATAGCTTCCCAAGCAGGCCAGCAATATGAGAAATCTCTTCAGTAAAGTAGGCTGGAGAGGTAATCTTCTTCATTTCTCTAAAATGTCTCTCAAATATTGGAAACTAGCACAACCACAGAATTTGGCAAGTGTGGAATATAGTTACAAGCATTTTATACTCCATGATAACTCATTTAATCTTCGTGAAAAGGTCATGATGTGAAGACTGCTAGTGTCCTCATTTTTCCAGATGAGAAAACCAGAGTCACAGCTAGTAAGTAGCAGAGTCTGTACTGCAACCCTACTAGTGTGGTAAATCCCCCCAAAGCTTGGCTGACCCTGTCTGAGGTGTATTACTTCTGCCTCCTTTGCATTTGCTCAGGCCAAGAGTCATGTGGAGACTACTTCATCTTCTCTGTGTGTTAATATGACAAAAGAAGCAGCCTCAGTGTTGGAGAGTTGTGTAATTTTGTAGCCTCACACTAAATCATCTCTTAGTGAGTTTGCAGAGTGCCATCAATTGCATTCAGAGGACTGATCCTAACCATGGTGATAGTATCAACTTACTGGCCTACTCTATTCAGAACTCCGAGGATGCTGTCAGTTTGTGATGGCCTGTCATTTGACCTTATCAAGTGGTATTTCATCTTTTTAGTGTTCAAATTTAAATATTACATGTAATATTTAATTTTTAATGTGTGAGATATTTATAAACAAAGTCCATGTAAAATCCCTTACTTTATATGAATAATTTTGGGGAGGTAGAAGACAGGGCTGATACTAGGCATTGAACCCTGGGCCTTTGCAGTGAGTTATACCCTCAGCTTGTATTTTTCGAACGAACCTAGGACTTTTATATCAAGCTAAATATTCTTTATTTTGAAGCAACATTACTTCAAGTGAGTTGCTCAGGCTGAGATCCAACTTGCGATGTTTCTGTCTCAGCCTCCAAGTTCAGGGATTATGGGCCTGCACTAACAGGCCCAGCTTCAGTAATCTTTTGTAAACTTCATTTTCATTAAGTCATGAGGTATTTAAAGAAAACCTGCAGACAATATAGATATTGTTGTTGTCAATGAGCTTTGTTAATCCTAATAGTCTTTTATTTGTAGTTTGTAAAATAATTTTGTTTTAATTTTTATCCTAATGGAATAATCTTTGCTAGGAAAGGAACAATACCTTAGACAAAAAAGTTATAAAGTTATGAGTTACAGTAACATAACACTGAATTTATGAAAGAAGAAGACAAAAAGAAATATGAAGCAAACAAAAGATAATGCAACAAGGCAAAACAATTTTGTTTGGTGTGCACCCCAGTGAGCAAGGCACCCTGCCTAGGACAGGACGTATTTACTCTCTAGTCTAACTAACAAGGCAGAAGCAACGTGAGACGCATTTTTTAAACCCAGCTAAGTGCCAGCTAATTCTCATCAAAATTAAGTGCATTGCAACATCTCTCATACAAAAGATTAAAGGTGCTTTTTAGCAGTATTAGTGGAACTACCATTGCTACAGAGAATTTTTTTTTCCCCCTCAACCAGGGATTGAACTCAGGTCCTTGTGTTTGCCAGGCAAGTGCTTATTCTACTGAGCTATTTCCCCAGCCCTAGAGAGAATTTCTAAAGAGCAAAAGTATAACTTAGTTCTCCTTAAAAACATTGTGACTACTGTAATATCCAAAGCAGGGCCAGCAAATTGTCTCTTTCAGAAGCAGGTATTGGTCCATACCGTATGAGTAATATACACTCTTCTGTCCACAGATAGAAGGTCCCAGGGAGAGCCAGGTATGGTGGCGCACACCTGTAATCCCAGCACTTTGGAGGCTGAGGCAGGAGGATCAGTGTGAGCTCAAGACCAGCCTGAGCTACAAAAGTGAGCTCAAAGCCCGTCTGAACTGCATAGCAAGACCCTGTCTCAAAAAGAAGAAGAAGAAAAAGAACCTGCAGAGACAGAATGTTGTGATGCCTAAGGATAAGCTGAGTTTTACAACCATCAGAAAATCACTTGAATGTTTGTGATAGGAGCAGATGGAACACTAGTTACTCACTTTCCTTGGAGAACCAGGAAGAGAAAAGTTGGATGATGAATGAGTGGAAAAATGGAAGAATAAATGAATTCGAAAAAAGAATGAATGAATGAAATGAGGTAATCTACCAGGTAACTCTGAGGCACACTCAATAATCAGGTTCTCATTCAGTTACACTTCAGAGATTTGATCAAAATTTATGCTATTTACTCTTAAAGGTATTAGAGAAAATCTTTAAAGAATAAAAGGATGACTTAGCTCTCTTTAAAAATATCATGACCATTACATTATCCAAAGCAGAGCCAACAGATTCTTTCTAAAGCAGATATTGCCCTTAATTCCCTCCAAAGTGTTTCCATTCACTTCAAACACACATGTGTCAGCATTTTTCCCTCTTTTTTAAAGCAGCTTTTGGAGGTCATTCTTTTTGTCTTTATGAGGTGTGATAAGAAATATAGTGAATGCTACTGCTGAAACACCCAAAGAAAAGACAGGCTCGTAACTATGTCATGATACATCCTCATCCACAGAACCTGGTACTGTGAAACTCCTGGCTCTTCTCTAAAGTCAACATAAGTATGAAAGGCAAACATTTTGAATCGAGTCAAGGCATTGAGGAACCTAGGACAGCACAACAACAGATATTCAGGGAAGAGGGCTTCTTGCAGCTTCAGAAATGAGCAAGAAAAATGGAATAAGGGTGTTTGCAACAACAGAAATATTCTGGGGAGATAAACAGATAATTTACTATAACAATTTTTTCAATTTAAATATCCACTTTGTTTTGTCCACAGCCTTATACATAATGATAAATAAGCATATATAATACTGTGCAATTGAGTGGCTTTGTTTAAAAAATATTTTCTATGTATTTGTAAAGTATTTCTATTAAGTGCTATGATGCAAATAGGGTTTACCCTTTCCCAAGTTTATGCTGAAATTTGATTGCAGACTTAGCTGCGATGAAGGAGGGTCCTGGTGGGAGGTGCTCAGGCCCAGGGCACAGCCCTCAGGAATGGATGGATTCTACTCCTGGAGGGTGAGTTCCAGCCTCAGTGAGTGGTTCTGAATCAAGGCTGTCCTTCGAGTTTGGCCTTCGCACACAGTGGCTTGTCTTCCCACTTGCTATGAGTCAAAGCAGTGCAAAGCCCCTAACAGTGGGGCTGATCTCATACCGTGAGTCAAAATAAAACACTTTTCTTATAAATTACTCAGTCTTGAGTGTTGTTATTGAAAAAAAAACAAAACGGATGAACACAGTAAGTATTTCAGTAAGATGACAACATTCGTTTGCTTTTATGTGCTTCTGGGAGTCTGAGCTTCTCCTTTTCAGTATAAGTTCTTTCTTCTGCCCTTCTCTCTCTCTCCTCTCTCTCTCTCTCTCTCTCTCACTCTCTCTCTCTCTCTCTCTCTCTCTCTCTCTCTCTCTCTCTCTCTCTGTTTCTCTTTGAAGCTCAAACATCAGTGCCTATTGTCAATGGCAAACAATTAACTGGAATTAATAAGAAACTTTATCTGCTTTATCTGCTTTCTAAAACTCTAAGATCCTTTCCTAAGTTTCTTTTCATGACAATTCATATCCCTAGGCAAAATTTTCTGTCATCTTTTACATAGAATACAGGATTTTACATATATTAGAATAGTTATTTCTGTTTCATATTAGAATATATATATGTATATATATATATATATATATATATATATATATATATAGTTTGATTTAGATAGAGGATCCATCAAAAATAATATCAAAACGAAACATTTTATCTCCTTTTAATTAGTTTTCATAAAACAACAATGATTAAAATTTGTCTTTTGAGGGGTTTACTGAGAGTAAGACCCAGGGTTCTCTACCACTGAACTTCATCCATAGCCATTTGGTTAGTAAGCTGTTTTGTTTTGTTTTGTTTTGTTTTGTTCTGAGATTTTAACTAAGTTACCCATGCAGGACTTAAACAAGCAGTCTTCCTTTGTCAGACCTCCTGAGGTCTTGAATTGCAAGTAGCCATCACCATCTCTGGGGGTTGGGGAGACCTTATTTTCAATAATGGCAGTATAAATATCTCAGAATTTCAAAAGAAAATAAGGAAATATGTTCAATTATCTATATTTCAATGACACTTGTTTTCAAAATGTCAACTAGCCAAAAAATAAAATTAGACACCAATGAAATGGTAATAATAAAATGAAATATGCCCAATGAACTTTCTAAGGTGTGTTTACTAAGAATAAATGGTCTTCCTTTATATTTATTAAGTATGTGGGCTGATACTCACATATTTAATGGCCCTTTGAGAACTTTATCTCTTTTAAAGCTTAATTTTCTCATAGGCAGCTAACTGGCTTGCTTGTTAATCCCAACAATGAAGTACAGGTCAGGTACTTACTGACAACTATGCAACCTGCAATCATACATCATTATCACTCTACATTGTATAGATAAACAGATCGAGCTCAATAGTTGTTCAATAACTTAAAGCTAATTGGAAAAGCCAAATTCAAATATGTTTGTCTACTTCCAAAAGCACCTATTCCTTTCATTTTATTACAGGAGACCAACTCCTGTGGTTTTGAACACTGCTCAGGAAACACTATTCATGTTACTTGGTGAAGCACACAGCAGACTACGTGTACAACCGATGTGGCACATGTGAGCATTACTGAGGCAGGGCTTTGCAGAGATTAGACTCAACTCCAAATATAAGAATAAAAAGTGGGAATTCAAAGTCAAGCTGTTGGATAGATATGCATGAACAACAAAAATACTAAGAGAAAATTACTAAGGATGAAGAGGAATTTGGGACACAGTGAGTAAGATTCTTGCTGAATTGAGAGATGCAGAGGTAGACACAAAAGTCTCAAATTTGAAATATACTTGGGAAGAGGATTCAGAGGGACCAGACTAACGTGTGGCTAAGGAGGGGCCACTAGAGAATAGTCATTAGTTCTTCAGCCTTTTCTGTTATTTTTTAATGTTTTTAATTTCAAACCTATTTCTACCTAGAAACATTCAATAAATATTTTAATGTACTGTACTTACAATGCAGCTAATCAATCTCATATTTCAACAATAAGGATATGGGCTTATACATTGTAGTGTGATCTTTTCATGATTTCTCACCAATTATTTTCAGAATAGAGAAGGTAATAATGGAGAATACCTAAACATATGGACTCTGAAATACGTTTTGACAATGTAGAGCCCTTTCTGGCTGAAAAGAGACTGCTCTTCAAGGCTGGTCAATTGTTTGAGATAGCAAAGGTCTCAGACAGCCAGCACGTCTTTGATAGGCATTATAACCAGTCTAGAGCCAGATATCCTCTGTCTGGCCCATCCACCCTGACAGCAGAGTCTCATTTTATGTGGTTGACTTAAGAGCTGAAACTAGCAGGTGCTGCTGCCATCAGGAAAGGTGGTAGCATTGTTTCAAAAATAAGGGCTGGGAAGATAGCTCCGTGGCACAAGTTCCTGCCTAGCAAGTGCAAGGTCCTGTGTTTGAAACCTAGCCCCCAAAATAAAAAACAAACAAACAAATAAATAAATGTACTTTAATATACATGCTAATTTTTTTTTTTTTTTTTGTATTTTAGGGAAGGGTCTACAGGATGTTCAAGGTCTCACTACTAGATCAGACTCCTAGCGATCCACCTGTTTACAACCTCCCAAAAACTGGGATTACAGGCACCCACCACCACATCCAGACTCAATTGCCATCTCAGCATGCCCGGGGGTAGGGCCTGCATTGCAGGCCCGGCGTCAGACCCGTGCCCCTGTGCCTATTTGCAGGCACTTTAATCTGCTGAGCTTTTTGTCCAGTCCTTCATGCTAATAGTTTTACTTATACAACTAGTTTATCTTTGTTTGCTGAAAGTAAGTTTTACGTTATCCATTTTTTTGTAAGATTCTTTTGATTTATGTCTTACTCTAATGATTTTAAAGATAACTATTGTTATTTTCTAACTGTCTTTTAAAGAAATTTTATTGTTTCCATAAAATAAAAAAAAGTTGAAAAAGAAACGGAATCAAACGATATACCATTAGCTTTGAATAGATCTGAATTCAAAACTCCAAGTAGGGTCCATACTGTGTGGATGATGTCCACGCTGTGAAGCTGGAAGATCATTAGGTCACATCATCTTAGTTTGGGGCCAACTGCATTAATAAAGTTTTTTTTTGTTTGTTTTTTGTTTTTTGCGGGATCAGGGTTCAAATTCACTACCTTACACTTGCCAAGCAGGCACTTGTGCTCCGGAGGAGCTATCTCCCCGGCCCTTAAGTTTCATTTTCTTGGCTCTCTCCTGAGGTTCCTCTTGTGACTACAGCTGATTGTCACACGTGCACTGCCATGAGTTTGAGCCCTGGTCCCAGTAGGTACTGGTTCTGGAGAATCTGGCAAGATGCCCTAGGCCTCTCATTTCTGCAGATGGAATATTGCATAATACCAAGAGGCCTATGTGGGAGAGCAGTTGGGAGGTTGACATGAAGCTTTCTCAAGTTTCTATCTTGATGTGCACCAATGAATAAATACTTAGTAAATATTAACTGTGCCATTACAGTGAAAGACATTTGAGAAGTAATCAATATGTCCTCCTCTTCCTTGTCCTCATTTTAAAAGTGAGCAGAGTCAAAAACAAAACAAATTGCTGGCCTGATTTTCAAAAACAAAATAAAATAAACAAAAAGCTGGTGTGACTTTCTCATTTCCTTTACTCTTAGTCTAAAATAGTTCCCACTTAACTATTCTTTTTTAAAAATTTTATTTAATATTTTTATTGTATAAATTTAACAATGGTTATATTACATATTTTCATCATCAGATCCGTTTAGATTAATACATATAGGTATATAAGATTGATCAAACAATTAAACATTCACACATTCAATCAATATTACTTTTTTTTCTTTCCCTCTTTCTTATTTTAAAAGTTGACACATTGCATATTGTCTTCACAATAGTTTTACAGAGCACAGTGTGTGGGCATGACCCACCACCCTATTGATGTTGCTAAGAAGAAAAAAAAGAAAAGGAAAGGAAAAAAAAAAAAGAAGAAGAAGAAAGGAAAAGGAAAAGGAAATTCTTCTCTTTGGACTAAGAGGAAGCAGATTGGAGATTTATTTTTTTATTTATTTATTTATTTATTTTTTTGTCTTTTTGAGACAGGGTCTCACTATGCAGTTGAGGCTGGCCTTGAGCTCACTTTTGTAGCCCAGGCTGGTCTCGAACTCGCACCGATCCTCCTGCCTCCGCCTCCCAAGTGCTGGGATTACAGGCGTACGCCACCACGCCCGGCTAGATTGGAGATTTAAATGGCCAATTAAAGAAAAGTTTAGTTCTTAATGATTTAACAAATTCCAAATGTCATTATTTTAGAAAAAGAGGGAATTCATAGGACAAAATTAACAATGAAGCAATACTTAACAATATTTAAAAATGTATATTTACTTCCAAACTCAGGAAAAGAAAGGCATTAACACATCATAACATAGTTTAAAATGCATATATTTATTTTTTTCTCTAGTAATTGAGATGATTGATTACTGGTTCATTTGTAGAGAGCTTGCCTAGAATAGTCAAGACCCTGAATCTATCCTGCTATTCCATGTAAGGAAGGAGAGGAAAAGGAGAAGGAACAATCTATTAATACTAATAAATTTTATATTTGACATGCATGAATTATTAAAAAATAGTGTTGAAAAATTAGTTTTATGTTTATAGAAACCTTTATGGAGCCCCCATGAACTTTCATACTGTTCATGTTGAAGACTTGTTTCAGGCACACACCTGGCTTTGTGCACCTTCTGGTTCCTGGAAACACAGCTCCAGTTTACTTTCTGCTCTATTTTGTTTTGTTTTGTATTTTAGGGAAGAGTCTACAAGGTGTTCAGGGTGTTACTACCAGATGAGACTTCTAGTGATCTGCCTGTTTACAGCCTCCCAAGAGCTGGGACTCCAGGTGAGACATCATGCCCAGTCTCAATTGCCACCTCAGAGTCCCCCAGGGGAGGGGCCGGCATGGCAGGTCCAGGAACCCCCCCCCCCCCTTGTTCCTACTTACTGGTGCTTTCATCTGTTGAGCTCTTTGCCTGGCCACTGCTCTGTCTTATTAAGCCTTTTCTACTTTAGCTCTTTTCAGACAATGGTGATAAGACAGTATATGGTTTGCAACAAGTCCCCCCTCCTTTACTACTCTTAAGATAACAGGCACAAGCTCGTCACATTACTACTTTACTACCCGTCATTAAAGGAAAACATTCTGGAGAAATTCAGTTTGGAAATTGCTATTGAACGTTGTAGTGACAGTGTAAGTCAGAGTAAGTTTTTAAAATGAAATAAATCATCCTGATTGGAAAGAAAAAGTAAAATTATCTTTATTAACAAATAACAGGATCTTATATGTGTAAAATTCTAAGGAATCCACTAAAAAGGATCAAAGCAGGTCCAGGAAGATAGCTCAGTGGATTAAGGGCCTGACTGGCAAGTGCAAGGAACTGAGTTTGATCCCCAATATCAGAAAGAAAAAAAAAGATCAAAGCATTGAAACTAATAAATGGATTCAGCAAAATTGCAAGATACAAGATCAATATGCAAAAAACAATTGTTTCTCTATGCATTTTCAATGAATAACCCAAAATAATATTAAGAAAGCAATCCTATTGGCAATAGCTCCAAATCATGTTAAGTATTGAAGTGGATTTAAAAAAAAAAAAGTGTAGAATGTATTCCCTGAAAATTATGCATCACCGAAAGAAATGCAAAAAGACCTAGAGAAGTGCAAAATGTCCTAGGCTGAAAGGCCTAGCACTGTCAGTATGGTGGTATGACACGGGCACAGTTTGAAATCTGTTCTCTGTGTGGCACTATTAAGAGCTGGTAAGACCTGGAAGAGGTCAGGCCTAGAAGGAGGCCATTCAGTCAATGAGAGCACTGCATGAGGAAAGGGCCAAGGTAAATTATCAAAAGAGGGAGTTATAGAAGGGCCTCTCCTTGTTCTTTCTGACTTCTTGTCCACTGATGTAACCTGCCAGTCCTGCACAGGCTCCTGTACTGACGTCACTCACCGTGAGGACCTCAACAACACACAGCAAACATCAGAACTGTGCCTTTGAATCTCCAGAAATATGTGCTAATTAAGCCTCTTTTCTTCACAGGCTTACCCAGTCTTAAGAATTTCATTATGGCAGCAGAGGACAGAATAATGCAGCTAGCAACACTGCCTCACTTGATGGACAGATTTGACACAACCTCAGCACAATTCCAGCAGAATTTGCATTGGGCTCTTTGCAAACATTGGCAAGGTTGTATTTAAAGTTATTAAGAAATAAAAAAATTTCCAAATGACCAAAATAATCTTAAAAAGGTACAAAATCGCAAGATTGGCAATTCTGATTTTATTTTATTTTTATTATTATTTTTTTTTTTTTTTTTTTTGCAGAAGCTGGGATTAAACTCAGATCTTTGCACTTGTCAGACAAGTGCTTATTCTACTGAGCTATCTCCCCAGCCCCTAATAATTCTAATTTTAAAACTTACTATAATATTCTACCATAATCAAACTATGCAGCACTAGCATAAGGAGATAGACAGATTAGAATGAAAAATACGGGAGGCTCAAAATGAATCAATCTAAGACTAAATTTATAAAACTTTTATAAACAAGCACAAGAGTATCTCTTATGACATGGATTCAGTAATGTTTTCTTAAATATGGCCCTAAAAGCAGATCCACACAAAACAAAACCATGGAAACAAGCACTAGAACACAAGAAATAATATAAAGAAACTGAAAATATAATGGACCTTATGTGAAAAGATGTTACCAAATCATGTATCTAATAAGATCTTTGTATCTAATATATTTAAGAATGGTTACAACCTAATAAAAATTGAAAAATAGGCCAATTTACGAATGGGTAAACTTGCTAATCGACATTTTTTTTTTTCAGAGTAGATGCTCAAAAGACCAAAGTGTGCATGAAGAAATATCCAGGTTCCTTAGGGAAATGTCAGTTGAAACTACAACGAGATTCCACTCCACATTCGTTAGGATGGCTAAATACAATGCAAAACACAAGCAAACGCTGGCAAAAGTGTTCCAAAATCAAAACCTTCATGTACTGTTTGTTAGGGTACCTGTTAGGGTTGTTAGGGTATAAAATGGTGGTGCTACTTTGTAAAACACCGACAGTTCTTCAAAGGATAAAATGTTATTATATGACTCAGTATCATTTCTAGGTTGGTAACCAATAGAAATGAAGACAAATGACCACATAAAAACTGAAGCATGAATCTTAGTAACAGCAAAATTTGTAGTAGCAAAAAAGTGGAAACAATAAGCAAAAATCTTAAATATACATTGCTTCATGATAGACTAAATAAAATGAGGGCTATCCAGACAATGAATTTTTTTCCAGTAATAAGAAAATAGGATTGATACACATACTGCAATGTGGTTGAATCTTGAAAACATTTTGCAAAATAAAAGAAACCAGTCATGAACCACCATTTGTTGTGTTTTTCACCGATAGCAAGTACTGTAAAGAGCCAGAAAATAGGTTAGTAGTTGCCAATATCTAGTGCGAAAATGAGAGGCAAGAATTACCAGGAGAGTTCAGAAGTGGGGACAGTGGGGCAGAAATTAAGTACATGAACAGGGTGTGACTGTTAACAGTATGAAGTTTCTGAGGGGGAAGATGAAAATAGTTCTGTGTTGGTGGTTATGCCACTCTGAATATGCTAGAACTGTTCTTTTCTTCATTGTGAAAAAGTGAATCATTTGGTATGTAAATTATATTTCAATAAGGAAGTAATTTCAAGAATTCACAATAATTGTTAGATGGTCGCTTCCAAAATTGTCCTGGAAATTGTTTTTATTTGTTTATGACAGAAAAGAGTATTATTATAAATCACATCCATGTGGAATTATGAACGGATCCTTCCAGGTGTGGTGGTGCTACTTCCCAGAAGCAGGCAAGCTAAAACAGGAGGATCCTGCAAGTTTGAGGGCAGATTGAGCTGCACATAAGTTTAAAACCAGCCTGGACTACATAGTAAGACCCTATTAAGGAGAGAGAGAGAGAGAGAGAGAGAGAGAGAGAGAGAGAGAGAGAGAGAGAGAGAGAGAGAGAGAGAGAGAGAGAGAGAGAGAGAAACAGAATTACACAGAATTTTTTTTTTCTGTATTTTTTAGGGAAGGGTTCACAGGGTGTTCAGAGTCTCACTACCAGATCGGACTCATAATGATCGACCTGTTTCCAGCCTCCCAAGAGTTGGGATTCCAGGATTCCAGGCACGCGCCACCACATCCAATCTCAATTGCTGACTCAGTGTGCCCACGGGGCAGGGCTGGCCCAGCCGACCGACCTAGGGATGAAAACCCTGGATCCTGCGCCTGCTTGCAGGCACTGTAATCTGCTCAGCTATTTGGCGGGCCCAAAGAGATCTTAAAAAGGTGAAAAGTAGCCTGTATTTCATGAGCAGAACGAAAAGACAAAATGCATCTGTTCAAGTCATCTACATCTATACAGCTTCAAGAAATGAGACACTGGACATGGGCAGCGAAAAGAAGCGACGACCCCGACTGGAATGAGCTACATGTATCTGGAGTTGATTTGAATTTGTACGAAATGAAGGGGTTAGGAAGCTCTGCAGTATGCTACTTTCTTCTGCTCTGAGCGACATTGGATAAAAGCTCTGTGCCACACTATGGTCTCCACTGTTTCAGAGAGTTGTCTGCAGTACAGGTGCTGGGCCAGGGGAAGCCAACATCTGCATGGCTGCTATAGTCTTCATTTCTGAAAAGGACACATAATAGCTACTTTGTATTCCTTATTTTTTCCTTTCTTTCTTCATTTTCTTTTTTCTTTTTCCTCTGCACTAAAGAATATTAATCCTCTGCATTTCAGAATGCAGAATGCTACAAAAGTAAAGCTTTTGTGAATTATTTCTGATAGCACACGTTTACACTACATTGACTTTTACTGCTCCGCATATTCCATTGTCCGAGTATGGCACAATTCATTTGTCTACTCTCCTATGCCAAGTTTTTACTAATGCAAATAATGTTGAAATAAAGTTCTTGTCCTTTTCTGTTTTTTTCCCATGGCCTAGAGTTTTTCCAGCATATAAACTTAGCAAAGAAATTTCTTGGTTATAAAAACACATATTCAAATTCCTGAAGCATTGCTACATTGGTCTCTAAAGTAGTTATAAAGATTCATAATCCTTCCCCCAATTTTTGAGATTTTCTTTTGCAAAAAAATCCACTCCTACTAAAGGGGATGGTCATTCAAGGTTCTGGTCTGGTTCCCTATTCTCCCAGTCCCCACACTGGTATGAAATTGTAGTGTTTGTGTTATTTGAAGTAGTAAATACATTAGAGCAGATACAGTGTCTACTCTACAATTCATTGTCCTGGCTTTCTGTTCTTTCTTTATTTCTGGCCCAAGGCAATTTCTTAGCAGTTTAGCCATGCATTTCTAAGGATTTCAGTTATAATTTATGGAGCAATTCTTGGTGTTTGCAGCTGCAAAATTTAAAAGCTATCTGTGCTGCCAGCCCCCTTAAATCTCTAACAATGCTTGAGATGACTGACCAATCTTTAAACACCATAAGGTGTTGGACATTGTAAAGGAATCAAATGAAATAAAATTAGCAACTACAATGAACTATTAAACTTCTCCGGAACTTTCACTTGGCACCATTACAGCAAATTATTATAGTAATTAATGATATGGCTTCTGGGGCCACATTGATTGCCTTGGTTAGAATCCCAATTCATTATAACCTTGGTAATGAACTTGGTCTCTCTGGACCCCAATGTCTTTATATATAAGATAAGCAAGACAATGAGACCTATCCTGCAGAGTTTTGTATGGATCTATAACAACTAAGTTGGATTATCAATTTCATTGGCTTGAGAGTCATATACTGGATTATTAGTAAAGCAGACTTATGGGCATGTCCATCTGGGTCCTTACAAGCATGACCTTAGGTTTTCTGTCTGGTCCCTGGGCCCCTCTCTCTGTCACTGTTTCCCTACTCTTATCTGGCTAATATAAGATTAGCAGCATTCCTGCACTAAGTTGTTCTGCTATGATCTTTCTGCTTTGGAGCCAGCCTCCATGGTCTGAGTCTTTGGAAACCAAGAGCCAAATTGTCAGTTATTTTGTCCAGCAGTGGAAACTGTCCAATACAGGATCCAATATACAACTACAAAAATGCTTAAAACTGATTCTGACAAAAATCATCTGCTATGTCATCATCTGATACATGAAGTTGAATAATGAATGTTAATCATGCATTTTCATATTTCCTATGACTATTTTAATAATGAGCTTTTCTTCCATCCCCTGCACAGAGAATTTCCAGTTAGTGATGTTGTGGCATCACCTTTCAAATTTTAGGAGTAATGATAAATAGCTTTTACACCAGAGCATCTCTGTACCCCAGAATATAAGGAAAATGGCCTACATGCAAAGATAGAAATGCTGGCTTAGCTAATTGGTTACACAGGCGTAGAAGCAAGTGTTCCAAGGACATGCCAGGCAAGCTCGTCTATACAAGGTGTAGAATAAAGGTGAGAAAGAAGGTAAGAGGAGCACAGACACAGTTGCTGTCCCACCGGGAGGTGGGTATTTGTGACACAGCAGGCTCAGCCGAGGCCTCTTCTCCATCTCTCTTTCCTGCTCAGTGCCTCAGCTCCACAGGCCCCTCAGTATTTTAATTTTTAAATTTTAAAACTATGGTATTAGTCAGATCAAAAGAGGAGAAAAAATGCAGAAGTATTTCTTTTAATCACAGTAGCTAATTTCTGTGTCTGAGAGCACCCAGGCTATGAACACCCATGCCACAGGGATTTGATCCCTCACAAGAATGGTATGCTAGAAGAAAATCTGACTGACAATATTTATTCTACTAGTGTATTTTGCCCTGTCTTTACCTTCTTACTTCCTGCTTAAAATAATTAGAAAATTTAGTTTCATGATTTACTTGACATTTATCAGCAGTTGCTGCTTTGAGTAGCATTTCCCCTATGATACAAGAAGGTGCTCCAGGAGCTGAAAGAACAGGACTGGCTTTCTAGAGAGCTGAAGAAAGCAGAAATAGGGAAGGGCAGCATTTTGGTTGCTTTTTGATAGGGTTAAAGCAGAGTTGCCTTCCTTTTACTACTCACTCAGGTTTTTTAAGTCCTTTCTCATAGAACGCTCTGAATCTCCTTTTAAGGGGAAGACAATGGTTTTGAAGGGCAATTTGTTCTCGTGGCACCTGGGGATTCCAATCAGATTTGGTCTGGTCTGGTAGGGATTGGTGCATAAGTTCACTCCAAAACAATGGCCTCCAATAATTTTTAAAAATATAACCTTTACACATCATAATGTTTTTCAATTAATAATATGCTATAAGCTTTGTGTGAGTAGAAATAGCTGAGGTGCACTATACTACCTAAACCACACCCCTGCTGATGATGCCCCATAATACTACACCTGTGCTCTAATATGATGAGCACTCAGATGTCTCGTTGGTCCAGTGCCCATTCTCCATGGAGTATGGCCAGGCCCAGGCCCAGTTCTCTTCTGAGATGTGAGTGGAAAAAGTGATCATCACCTCATGACTATGTTTCACTTCATCATGTACAGAAAGATGTACGTTCTGTAATATTTCTCATACCTAAGAAGTCATTGTTTCTTTTATATACCATCACTGGAAAAACACAACAATTTGTGTTACATTCGAAACCCTACATTTTACTTGTCTAAACTGTTGGGCCTTGCTTATAATTTTGCAGGGCAGGAGTTGGAGTGTTACACTAGTTCAAACATGAAGAAAAGAAACTCTTTATATAGTAGACGTGTCAACAACTTTTTCTAGTTTTCCTACCAAATAGCAGTCTCAATTCAAAAATATCATTTTGCTCTTATTCTAGGTATAAATTAACATTTTATTTCCTTTTTAAAAGTAGTCCTTGCCATATGGCCAGTTCTGGCCAGTTGGTTGGGGGAAGATGTGCTATGTGTTAATTTCAGACCAAATCATTAAAGTGTGGTTGTTACAAGACCTTTGAAAACTTTTTTTTTTTTTTTGTCTTTTTGAGACAGGGTCTTACTATGCAGTTCAGGCTGGCCTTGAGCTCACTTTTGTAGCCCAGGCTGGTCTCGAACTCGCACCGATCCTCCTGCCTCAGCCTTCCGAGTGCTGGGATTACAGGCATGCGCCAACATGCCCGGCCTGTTCTTTGTCTGGGGTAGTGGTGGTGGTGAATGGAAAAGGGGGGGGTGAGTGTTCAGCATCTGCATCCCTGAAAGACTACATGGGAGAAGATCTCCGCCTTCCACATGGATGCAGATTAGGAGGGATGTTATTTGAGACTGTTTGTTACCATGGCATGTCCCTGTTGATAAGCATGCGGCTCATATGTGTGGGCAATATTGTCCTCGTGATGCTAACATGGTAAATAGAAATAGTGCCTTTATTATGTATTTTTTTTTTGTTCCTGAATATAAGTATGAAAACTACACTGTGTCCTAAATGGTCTATCCCTTGAGCAAGTCAACCACTCATCAGGCAGAGCCTGATTCTGTCTCAGGTGTGCCTTTGTCTTTACCTTTCAAGACCTTGCTCCTAGCAACCCTAAAATTAGACAACCTGACTAGAATTTTAACTCTGTGACCTTGCCAGAGAGTAATATTGTGCTACATTGTGTTATATCATTTTATTTCTGGAGCTTAACTGTGTTTTCCATTGTTGCCTCAGCTGCCAGAGGCTTTTTTGTTTTTTCTCTCCTTATTTCTTCTGGGAGAAGCCTCTATGTCATAGTGAGGCAATGCTTGGAAAAAGTTTGCAATGGAAGCAGCAAACTCTGTGTCTCTTGAGCGACATTCAACTTTTATTGGAAGATAGTCATGCCTGTATGTGGCATTGTGTATGTTTGTTCTCTGCACTGGCACTGTTGAGTGATTGCAAAAGAGAAAATTGTCAGAGAGAGAGAGAGAGAGAGAATCAGAGACAGAGTCCTACAGCTCGTATTAGACTCTTTGCTGTCTGCTAGCTCAGCAATATCTCCACGTTTTCTCTGATTCCTTACCTCCCATATCTCTATAATGGTCTAGCATTCCACTGCAATTATTTTTGCTAAGGTAGCCAAAGATTCCTAATTCTACCCAACAAACATGGATTTTTAGTAGACGTGTTAACATTTTTTCTAGTTTTCCTACCACACAGCAGTCTCAATTCAAAAATATCATTTCACTCTTATTCTAGATATAAATTAACATTTTATTTCTTTTTTTAAAATTAGACCTTTTTTAGTCCTTTCAAGAAGGTATTTGTAAATGATAGAAGTTAAATTATGTAATGGCTAGAAAGAGATATAAAATTAACAGATTTTTAAACAAAATTTTAATACAGGGTCTACGGACTCTCATTACACAGAATTAACTCGTAGTGACCCTCCTGTTTACAGACTCCCAAGTGTTAGGATTAGAGATGCGTGCAACATACCAAATCTCAATTGCCCTTTCAGTGTCCCTTGTTATGGGGTCGGCATGGCACGCAGGGAATTGAACTCTGGCCACTGTGCTCTGCCTAAGCAGAAGCTTTAGTCTGCTGAGCTATCTGGCCAGCCCAAGCAAAGTGTTTTTTTTTTTTGTGGTACTGGGGAATTGAACTCATGGAGTTATGTATGATGGGTAAGCACTCTATCACTGAGCTACAGTCCTAAGACTAATAGATGATTTTCAATTTCCTTTTATTTTTAAAATAAAATAATTTAGGATAACTTAAAAATACATACAACTTTATTAAAACAAATAATTTTTATATAAATGTTGATAAAAATACGAAGTTTTATCAATTTAAAGAACAAGAAAATTATTTAAAATCAATAGCAAAAGAAATGCTGAAGAGAGGTCCAGCGAGATGGCTCAGTGGGCTCAGCACCGGCTTAGGCAAGCGTGGTGACTGGATTTCCATCCCCAGCATCACATGTGGAGCCAGTCCCACCTCCAGGTATGCTACGCTGGACACTGAGGCCAGGTGAGGTGGCGCAAGTGCTGGGGAGGCTGAAAACAGGAGGACTGCTGCAAGTCTGAGCTGCATAGTAAGGCCCTATAACAACCAAATATGTTTTTAAAAAAAGAGAGAAAAGAAAAGAAATGCTGAAGACAGAATTAAAGAATTGATTATGACAAACTACTACAAACTTAGTTTGACCCTAATGAAGGGGTCAACAAAAATGAATAATAAAATTCCTTAGGCACAGAACCTACACAGCATCCAAAAACAAGGCAAGAAGTTTACACTTCATTTTGTAAGCAATGAGAAAAATGTAAGGTTTTGAGTGTATGGTGACCTGCCCAGGTCGTTGTCTTATAGCCATGAATTCTGTAGCAACTGCTATCCTTGACATACTTCACTGGTCCTGTACATAACACTATATAGAAAATTTTATAATTTATTTCTTCTCAATAAACTCAATAACCCCAAAAATTTTTGTCATAGTTATTAACATGCTTCTAGTTCTGCATATATTGCTCTAGATTAAAGTTCTTTGACTTGAAATTTCTGAAAAAATCAGTGTTTTATATAAAAATAAGTAATACTAGAAAACAATTGATATTCCTACTAGAAATTTTACATTGCCGCACTTAAACACATAAGTTTCCAACAATAGTCATAACCATTCTATGACAACTCTGATAAAGAAAAATATTATTATATTTTATAATGAAAATTTGAACTGGAGGATTAAATTTACTCAACAATCATTTGAATGATACAATTATTAAATATTCTGCATATTAAATTTTATTTTGTATTTACTATTAGGTCAAATAGTTTTATGAGACTAGTAATGGAAAAAGCAGCTGTTTCCAAATCTGCTCTCTTCTTTGATCTGTGGTTTTCAGGAAATTGTGTTCAAATTTCTTCTGATATTATCAGATAAAATATTTTTAATACTAGTATTTATTGACTTCATACTCTGCATGATATGCATTTAGATTTTCCATTTACTCTTTATTATATTCATCTATGCTAGTTATCAGTCATCTATATGAATACTCAAGTTGAAATTAATGTTAGCCACATGTTTAATAGCTGAATCATGTATTTGGTAATACAGGAAGACTATATTTGTAAAATTTGATTTCCTTGTTAATCAAGGCTTCCTATTTAGTTCCTTCTTATATATACTGAATTACTTTATGTCCAATTTTCACCCACAGCCCCCCCACCCACACTTCAAAAGTTGCCAATTTATACCTTTATCTCTAGCACTTGGAAAGGTCTTAGTAATGCACTATCTCCCACAATCCCAGTATTATACACATAGTTCTTTCATTCTGAACTAGGAAATTCTCTCTCCTGTGCTGTGGGACACTTTTTTTCTATAATTGTCTCAAAACATTTTCTCAAATCTCTCTGGTTTACTGAACTGAATGTTGGTACTTCTTGCCTCATGCCATAATTTTCTTATATTTATTCTTTATTTTCCCAGCCTTCTCGATCTTCACCAAAAAGAGAAATTATCCCAATTTAAGGTTTTGGTCTTCCTGTTGATTATGTGTGTACTATTTAGGAGGCAGAATCTACTTCTCAAGAACTTTTAATTGTGCAGTGTTTCTTATTTCTAGTGTCTCTTAGAAGATATTGCTAATAGAACATTTGTTTTTCAAAATTTTGTTACCCATTTTATAAATATATAGAAAACTGGAAGAATTTTATAATAAGTACAATATATCCACCACTTAAATTATAGTATTAACACTGTGCTACATTCCTTTTTTTTTTTTTGCTTGTTTATTCCTACATGATACATCATTTGTTCTACCAGTTTTAAATTAAATTACAGACTGTTTCAGTATTTCTATATCCACCTAATTAGCTAGTTTAAAATTCAATTCCTCCTTGTTATAAAATTTGCAGTCAATTAAATGTACACATATTTCTGATATCTGAAAAGTATGTATATTTGTATAATATAAACCCATAATGATGCAATATTTTTGTTTCCTTAGATAAGTCTCATATGTTTCTTGCTAATCAACTATCTTGGTCTCACCCAAGTAATGCTGCTATACAAGTTTTCTTTTTTTTAAAATGTATTTGGTATGGGGTCTTACTACACAGTTGATACTTGTAATGATCCTCCTGTCTCAGCCTCCCAAGTATGGGAATACAGGCATGCGACACCATGTCCAGACTCAGCGGCCTGCTCAGTGCCCCTGGGGGCAAGGCCATCCCAGCTTGTGGTGCCAGGGATCAAGCCCTGTCCCTATGCTTGCCTAAGCAGGTGCTTAGTCCAATGAGCTGTCTCACTGGCCCTCAAGGTTTTTTTCATAATTGACGATTTTTAACTATTTCAGAATCCCATAAAAATAAAATAGCATAGTATGTGTACTCCTATATCTGGTTATTTTATTTCATACAATGGCCTTGAGATTTATCCCTATTAATACATGCCATTGTTGTTTCGATTTGTTGTGCTTTTTTTTGTCTTTTTGAGACAGGGTCTCGCTATGCAGTTGAGGCTGGCCTTGAGCTCACTTTCATAGCCCAGGCTGGTCTCGAACTTGCACCGATCCTCGTGCCTCAGCCTCCTGAGTGCTGGGATTACAGGTGTGCGCCACCACGCCCGGCCTCGATTTGTTGTGCTTTTAAAAGTGTTCCAAGAATCCATGAACATGTCATAACCTCTTTATTTCTTTTCCAGTTAAATGATCTCTGAGGTATTTTCCACTTATGAGTATTATAAATAAAGTATATTTCAATGTATTTGTGTAAGTATTAGTGAGCATATATGTATATTTTATTATCAAATCTCTAGAAGCAAAATTGATGAGTAATTGGTTGGTGTATGTTTAATTTCACAAGAACATGTAGATCACCTTCCAAAGTAACTGTCTCAGTATCACATACCCACCAACAACATATAAGGTATCTAATTGCTGCATATCCTTATGAAAATTGGGTAGTGACACTTTTTTTAATTTAAGTCATTTTGATGTGTAGGCAGTAATATCACTATATACTTCTTATTTTAATTTTTTATGGACTAATGGTATTAAGTATATTTTCATATTCTTATTCCATGTACATGTTGATACATTCACTTGATTCCTCTGACTAGCTTTGTTTCTGTCATGAAATTGTAGAATGTCTTTGTGCATCCTTTTGTTAGATATATATCTTAAAATATATATAACCTTCAAATCTGGGACATATCTATCCAGTTCATCAGTAGTTAAGTAGTTCTTAAATTTGATGAAATCTAATTTATCAGCTTTTCCTAAATAGTGTTATGGTTTGTATCTAGTTGTTTCCCCAAAGCCGCATGTAATTCATGGAGCTGTCAAGCACTCTGCTCCAAGGCCAGGGCCAGAGGACCAGGGCGGGGCCTGAGGGGCTTGGCTAAGAGAGGCCCAATCTTTTAAACTGACAGAACATGCTGTCAGAGTCCCCGCCCCAGGCAGCAGTTGGAGGTATGGAGTAAATCACCCTGGACACAGCAGTATAGAGTCTCGAGGTCTTGCAGCGTAATTCAAGCTGCTTTAAACTATGAAACTTCCAGTAACTGTGAGCTAAATAAACCTTTCCTCCTCTAAGCTTGTGTGTCAAGTATTTGTCCCAGGAATCAGAGAAAAGTAATTAAGACAAATGTATAGCATTACTTTATGTTTCAGATCTTCAAATTTTGCTTTCCCAGCAATCACACAATATTTTCCTATATTCCTTTTAAAAATTTTATGTTTTAAGCCGGGTGTGGTGGCACATGCCTGTAATCCCAGCACTGGGGAGGCTGAGGCAGGAGGATCAGTGTGAGTTTGAGACCAGCCTGGGCTACAAAAATGAGCTCAAAAAATTAAGTTTCATTATTATTCAGTTCAGGACGTTCTATAATTCCTTTGCTAATTTCTTCATTAAAGGAACGAAAAGTGTTTCTATAATTTCAAGATTTTCCTGTACGTAATAATTTTTTTGATTTTTAATTAAATTCAGTTATTTTCAGAGAATGTATTCTGCATGTTTTCAACCTTTTAAATTGATTAAGATTTGCTGGAAAATCAAAGATATGATCCAACTGAAAAGAATATTCTTCAGTTGAGTGTTGTGCTTTGTGTATGTGGTTTAGGACTAGGTAAAACATGACTTGATCTGTTCTATCTTTTCAATTGATTTTTTAATCTAGCTTTATCAATTGCTGGATGGTTTTGAAAATCCTCAGTTATCATTATATAATTATTAATCCCTTGATATTTCAATTATTTTTTCACAAATTTTAAAACTGTTGAGTGAAATAAACTGTTTATGAATATTGCCTTCTTAATGAACTGTCACATTTAGTATTACAAAATGTTCATCTTTATTTGCAGTACTCTTAATTCCTTCCTGAACTTCTGAATTTTGATGTGGCATCATTTCTCTGCAATCTGAAGACTTCCCATGAACATTTCTCAGTGGACCTCTCTGTTGCCAACAAGTACTTTTCTTATTTAAATTTATCTTTATACTTCCTTTTTTTGTTGGATATAGAATTCTGAGTTCAAAGATGATTTTTTCTTGTTCTGTCAGAAGTCTAATTATGTTGTTTTGCTCATTTATTCATCTGTTTAAAATGTGTTTTTTTTCTCTTAAGTCTTTCACTGTGACTCTTCACTTTGACATATGGCTTATGATGTGTAGCCAATGTTTGATTACATCTTATTTTTTAAACTTGGAATTTAAAAAATTCCAAGTTTAATACATCTTATTATACCCAATAAGTTGGGTAGAATTTTCCATACATGTAAATTCAGGAAATCATCACTATACTCAAAATATTGAACATATCTATTCAGAAAGTTTTCTATGGCCTTTGTAATTCCACCACTAAATTCATAGACTACCATGGATCTCCTTTCTGACACTGTAAGCTAGTTTTTACTTCCTGAATTTTATACGTATAAGCTGCTGTACTTTTGCCTAATTAGTTTTAATCAGAGTAATTATCTTGTAATTCAGACATTAAAATATGTGTATGACTACTTTATTCTTCTTCACTCTTTTTGTGTACCATTAGCTGATTCTTTCTCATTCTCGGTCATTGCTGAATAGTATTCTGTTCTGTGGACATATCACACGTCCATCCATTCTCCAGGTAATGGATGTTGGGATTGTTTCTACTTTGAATCTATTATAAGTAAAGTAGCCATGAATATTTACGTATGCCCTTTTTCTTTTTTAAGTAAATATCTAAGAGTATGAGTGGCTCATGTGCAGGTGGTTGGTTAACTTGTTTGTGGTTTTGTTTTGTTTTAAAGATAAAGCCTTGCTTTTTATTTCAGGCTCTCCTCAGACTCACTGGATGACCTGAAATTCAAGGCCAATTTGCCACAGTGTTGCACTGTTGGGATTATGAATCTGTGCCACCACACTTGGTTTGGATGTTTACCTTTTATATCAAATCAGTTCCCAAGAAGGTGGTAGCATTTATTCCTTTTTCAAGTATTTAAGAGTTCCAGTTGCTCTACATTGTCATCAAAATGTGATACAGCCCCACTTATGACTGTATGAAGTTTTGAGGGACATCTAGATGAAAGCAATACCAATGGCAGAAGACATGACTAGAAGTTACGTGTTGTTGGGGCTGGTGAGATAGCTCAGTGCTCTAAAGTGCCTGCTTAGGCAAGCACACAGGGACAGTGGTTTGATCGTTGTCCCTACATGCCATGCCAGTCCACGCCTCACGGTGGGTTGAGCCAGCCACAAAAAGAAAAAAAAAAAGTTGTCATTTTAAGTACCTTATTTAATTTTATTGTTACCTTTGCACACATTTTGGGGATATGTAAACTTTGACACATATACAGAGTGTCTAATGGGCAGATCAGGATAATTAACACTGTGATCTCCAAGAATTTATAATTTCTACGTTTTTTTTTTTTTTTTAAGCTTTGGATTCTTCCTTTCTAGTTGCTTTTGGAACACTATTATATTATAAACTATCATTGACTGTATTCACCCTACTTTACATAAAATACTAGAAAATATCTAAGCAAATCTTTGTTTTTATAAATATTCACTGATGTATTGCTATGTTAATTTTTTAAAAAAATTATGCACAATTGTGCACTCCTGTAATCTCAGCTATTCAGGAGGCTGAGACATTAAGATAATTTGAGGCCAGGAGTTTGAATCCAGCCTTGCCACATTATGAGGTCCTGTCTAAAAACATCATCTTTTTTCTATTGAATGTTTTTGTATTTTTGTAAAAGAATAAGTTGTCCATGTGCTGCATATATGTGCATATTTCTGGGCTTTCTTAACTGTTCCTTTAACCTCATGCCAATACCATGGTTTTGACTACTGTAGCTTTATACTATTAGAGTCAAGTAACAGTCCTCCTACTTTCTTCTTTTACAAATTTCTTTTGATATTTTAAAGGTAATTTCATTCCATGTAAAATTTAGAATCAGTTGTCAATTTATGCAAAATAGCCTTCTGGGGTTTTGATAAACATGGGGTTAAACCTAGAAATGAACGTAGGGAGAACTGACATCTGAACAACAGTCAGTCCTCTGACCACGAACACAATGTTTCTCTCACATACTTAGGTATTTTTAGTTTTTCTCAGCAATATCCTTTTTGGTTTCCAGAACATAGATCTGAGGGGTGAAATCAGGCACTCCCCCTGGTCTGTGTGAATACTGGCCATGTTTCTTCTGACTTCTTTCAGATCATGATTCCTCTGCCTTCAGTTCCCTCACCATGCACACTACAACAATCCATCCCCAGGAGATCCTCTATTGGTCTGTGAGTACCCATTCTCTGGAACATTATGCCCTGTCAACCATAGTGATTTTGCTCTTCCCGGATCTCAGCTCTGTTTCTTTATTCTGGGGAAATTTCTCTGCTCAAATAGGATATTTTTTCATTCACTGTAGCCTAGGAATGCTTTTCAGTCATTAAGATGAGGCAAACCTAGTAGCAACCTTATTTATCACTGTCTTTCATTGCCTGATTTCTAGGGTCTTAAAACATGCTGTTTAATGTATTGTATTCCTTATACAGTAGGATAGATCTGATCATTTGTCCCATCTTGGCTCCTCTGTCTTGGTCAGGAGAGAAATGACAACCGTTTTTTTGCACATATCTTTTCTCTCTATTCTCCGTGTTGCCCTTCTGAGACTCAATGGCATATGTATATAAGACATTGTGGTATTGTACCACGTCTTTGAGACTTATTGTCTCTTCCTTTGCAAGTATGCCACTTTAGATTCAATATTTCTTTTACCATCTCTAATCCACTGTTGAACTCATCCAGCATATTTTAATGCAAATACTGTATTTTTTGTCCTACCCTTTCTATTCAGTTATATTTTTCTAACATTTTAGTCTTTCCATTTATTATGCCTACATTTATTTTTACTGACTTTGGCATAGCTATGTATTTTTTTTTTAATTCTGCATGTCATTTCTAGTATCTTTGTCAATTGTTGGTTCAATCTCTGTTACTTTTTCTTTTGAAAATGGTTCCTATTGTTCTTTGGTGAATATTTGTAAATTGTATCCTAGTTCTCATGAATTCTAAAATTTGAAGATTCTGATTCTTTCAGACTTATTCCAAAGAAATTCGGTCTTATAAACAACATGGTTTGACACTTACTGAGCGCTAGTTTTGCATGTGCACGCTTGAGGGTTAACTATAGACTACATTCAAAAAACCTCTATATGAAAGTTAAACAGAAACGTCTTACCTTGAAGTATAAAAAGGAAAGACATATTAATATGTTGAGTAGTAGAGGGCTCAAGTTGACAACTTCCAATAATGCCTGATAAACTCATACTGTTATGGACTATTGGACTATATATACAGCTACTTTCTCTTTGCACAATGAAAAGAAAGATCTGTAATGATGTTTAGACAAGAAATTGACTGCATCTCATACTCTGAACAACTACGATGAAGACAACATATGTAATGTATTAATTATTATATCTGGCCTTTTGCCTGTTGTGAAAATATGTCATTGCTATTTCTTCCCCATTAATATGAATAAAAAAGATAGAGGTCATCTTCTCTCTTTCTTCTCTAAAATCTGTTCCTTTATTCTCCAGTTGTTTATATATATATATATATATATATATATATATATATATATATATATATATGAATTCTACCCTTTTTAAATTTAGGATAGAAAGACTACTTTTTTTTGTTTATATACTTGGTGTTTTTCTTGAGACCACTATTAAATTGAAAGTTATTTTAAGAAGGTTTGGCAGAGGTAAACAGCTCTCTTTGAAAGGCCAACTCCCCTCCAGATCCTAGCTAATTTTCTTCACTGCCTCCTGTCTTCAGATGTTTGTTTTTCATATGTTGTTCAGGGCTTACCTGTATTATCCACAGGACACTGTGTATAGTGATAAGTTACTTAGGCCCCACCGTGGAAATGATTATCCCTATATTTTATTTTTAGAGTTTTCTACTAGTTTTTTTTCTGTTTTATCTAAAGATTTTTTTTCATATTTATTTGTGTGTGGGACTCTTTCATCTTAAAAGATTTTCTTAAATGTTTGGTGATATTTGGTTGTGCTTTTTTTTTTTTTTTTAAAGAACTTTACAGTTTAAGGAAGGGTCTACAGCGTGTTTAGAGTCTCTCTACTACATTGGACTCGTAGTGATCTGCTTGTTTACAGCCTCCCAAGAGCTAGGATTACAGGAGAGTGCCACCACACCTGGTCTCAATTGCCATCTCAGTGTGCACTGAGTGTGAAGCCACAGGGCAGACCTGGGGATCAAACCCCCAGCCCTTGAACTTGCTTGTAGATGCTTTAATCTGTTGAGCTATTTGGCCAGCCCTGTGTGCTTTTATTTTTAAAGCTAATGTGTTAAAAAGAAGATTGCAAGTCCCCCACCAATGACTATAGAATTCTCTGAAGTATAGCCTTTGTGACACTTTTTGGTTATTTTGATATAACAGCCCCAAGGTTACATACCAGCAGATCTTTCTGGAGGCCTGGTCGGGTATCCCCTGATAATCATGTTGATGTTAAAAATATATCATCTAAAGTGGGCATCAATATGCACTAATATTTTTAATGAAGATAATCTCTTCAATATATTGCACTCACTTCATTTGTATTTTCCAATGTTTTTATCAGTGAATCTTGCATATTGTCTGAACTTGATGTATTAAGTTAGCTATGAAAGTCAAAAACAATCAAACAGAGATCTATCAAAGCCATAAAAGTTGTTTTAAGTGCTGGGTGGTGACATAATATACCAATGACCATTATTTTTATTGAACTTGATTTTGTCCTCAGTAAGAGGCTTCTTTTTCATGTGTTCTATGCTATGGTCATACTGAACTACCTCTATTTTGTCAAATAGATCTATTCTTTTATACTTCCATGACTTATATGACCCTTTTCTTTCTCTATCTGATTCTCATTCTCTTTCTCTCTCTCTCTCTCTCTCTCTCTCTCTCTCTCTCTCTCTCTCTCTCTCTTCTCTTCTCTCTGAATGTCCAGCAGAATAATCTCCTCTACAAATACCCCTGACACTTTCAGACAGGCTTATTCTGACTCAGTCTTCTGGAGTTACCTAAAACAACCACACACTTTCATCTATAATACTCCTATTGTTTCCACCATATTAGTTTGTGAATATAATAAGTCAGACATGTATCCTATGAAAACATTTACCTACTCAGCATTTCCACTTATTACCAAAGGGCAAGCACATTTTATAATCTATTTGCATTAAAACTCAGATTATATTTATTATGGAATAACATTTACTTGAAAAATATATTCCAACTAAACATATTTTTATTCATATATTGAAACATATATGTGGATGGATGTTCACAACCTTATCAACATCTTGGAAAAGTGTAGCTAAATATTTTTATATTCAAGTATTTAAAATCATGTCTTGCAATAAGGAGTTCTGTAAACTCTGATGTATTCACTAAAAAGCTCCTTCTCTGGTAGTTTATTGTTCTTTGTGCTAAAATGACTTGTTTTTTGAAGTTTCATATGCGAGATGATTAATCCTGTAATGATACTGCAAATAGTATCCCTGCTTTGAAATGCAGTAGATTCATATTACAATGGAAAATGGGCTCTAGGGATATAGTGTTGGTTCCTTATCAATGTAAACCACCAGTATACTTCATTCCTTCATTCCTTCATTAGTTTCTGTTACTCAAGTGTTATGGTTTATGTCTAGTTGTGCCCCCAAAGCCTCATGCAATCATAGGGCAGGGACTTCTAGAGTTTGAGACTTGATCCATGATCCACTGGGATTATGTTCTTTAGTACTGATGAGATTATTGCTCTGAGTACTACTGGGAACTATAGGTGTGGCCTGAGGCTGATAAGCTAAAGTGGAGAGCCTGATGTAACTTAAAGAGAGACAGAAAGATAGACTAACGCTATTGCTCTGCTACCCTGGTTGGTCGATTGCCTCTGTCACCATTGTTGCTGTTCTGCTGCCGTGAACTGGATGCTCTCTTCCCTGTCCTCGTCAGCCTTGGGCCAGCCGAATACAGACTGAGACCTCCAGGAACTGTGAGCTAATAAACTTTTCCTTCCTTCATTTTGGGTGTCGGGTATTTGTCCCAGCAATGAGTAAAAAGTAACTAAGACATCAAGTAACTTTGTTTACTGCAAGTACTGGTCACTAAGATGCACACTGAAAGAACCAATCCTCAAATGATGGTGACTCTGCTTCTGCACTTCCACTTTGCAACCTTATAAAAACTGCCCTCCCTGAGCCTTTGGGGGACACACTTCTCTGAGAAGAATTGCAGGTAGGTCTGCCATTGTAATGAAGCAGATGTTTGCCTCCAAATCTGGGCACAGCTCAGTTCTCGGTCAGAACTTAGCTGTTACGATATATGTAGGCATCAGCTGTGTAGAGAAATGTATGCAACACCTTTTAAACATTATAGATTTCAATTAGTTATGGAGATGACTACCTGTAACATGTGGAGGCACATGTGTCAATTATAAATGACACATTTGGGGCCTGTTGCAAAAGAGAACTCAAATCTCTTTCAGATCTTCATGTTACTAAACTATTTGAAGGCAAGTCCACCAGCTATTGTGTGAATCTGCTGAAGCATTAGGAAAAAAAATTCAAGAAAATTTATTCTAATGTTCTGTAGAATTATTCAGGAATTACAAAAGATGTAATAAGTTAGAGTCATAAGAAAACTGACATGATAAAGATGTATTTTTTTATGTCTTTTTGAGACAGGGTTTCACTATGCAGTTCAGGCTGGTCTTGAACTGTGACTGATCCTCCTACCTCGGCTTCCCAAGTGTTGGGATTACAGATGTGTGCCACCACACTCCACTAGGATATACTACTATAAATATTAGAAGATTGCTTTTTTCAGCAATTTCAATGATGAAGGAGAATGTGAAAATGAAATTTTAAAGGAATTTTCTTGATTTCACAGTCTTATGCCAGTTTCATAATGCTACATTTCTTACAATAAGTATGCCACCAATTTCCTGAGAATTCTTATAAATTTTATTTATAAGTGAAACAAATGAAGAATTTAACCATGAGAATGTTAACTTAAACTTCTCTAGGTGGAACTCAGAGAATCAAATGAACAGGAAGGATAAAGCACTATCAGAATAACACCATAATGTGCAAGGTTTACACTTGTAAATTTTATAATAATTTAATAAAATTTAAGACAGAAAGCATGGGATTGCTACTATAAATATCTAAAGACCTATAAGCCTGCCTAAGTGTACCAAAATTTCTCTGATTACAACATGATTCCAGGCACTTAACCATAATAACTTCCAGAAATGTATTTTTTTTTCATTTTAGTTATTCTTTTTTAAAATTACATCTTTTTTTTTGAAGGGGGTCTAATTTTTTTGAAGTTCATTGTATATTCTAAATATTAGTCCTTTATCCAGACACTAGCTGGCAAAAATGTTTCTCCCATTCCATAGGTTGTTCCTTTACACTGTTGGTTGTTTTCTTTGCTTTACAGAAATGTTTTAATTTGATTTCGTTTCTCATGTTGATTCTTGATTTTATTTCTTGTGCAATTGGGATTCTATTCAAAAGCCCTTGCCAGCACCTATTGAAGACGTATAAAAGGGGAACAAATACATGACAAGCTGTTCGATATCACCGGCCATGAGAAAAGCACAAATTAGAACAACACTAAGATTCCATCTTACCATAGGGAAAAATGGCTATCATCAAGAAATCAAATAATAACAAAGGCTAGCAAGGCTACAAGAGAAAAAGGAATACTGCTACACTGTTGGTGGCAATGAAGCTAGGACAACTATTATGAAAATCAATATAAAGTTGACTCAAAAAAAAATTAAAAGAAGGAATTCCATTTGACCCCACTATTCCCCTTCTGGATATCTTCCCAAAAGAGTTAAGTCATCAAATTACAATAATTATCCCTACTCATTATTATAGCATAATTTATAATACTTAACTCATGGAAGTGGCCTTTATACCCATTGTGGCTTATGGGTAGTTATCCCCACAAAGACTCATGTAATCATGGAGTGGCTTCTGGAGTTTGTGATTGATTATTGTGGGTGTGGATGCTGTAACCACCCTGAGAAGGCACTTTGCATTACAATGTAAGGAGAGGACATAGGCTAGCTAGCTGCCTAAGCTGCTGCTCCTCCCTTTGCTCTCTGCTCTTTGCTGCTGCCATGAAAGGTTGCTCTCTGCCATGTGCCATTCGACCTAGAGCCAGCCAAATATGGACTGAAAGCTCTAGCAACTGTGAGCTAAATAAATATTTCCTTCTTTCATTTTGGGTGTTGCTTATTTGTCTCAGCAATGAGAGAAGAGTAACTGAGATAATACCCACCAATAGATAAATGGATAAGTAAAATATGGTATTTATATTCGACAGTGTAATATTCTTCCATAAAGGAGAATAAATAAGTAACACATAGGAAAGCTGTTCTACCTTGGGACCACAATTTTAATTAGACACACAAGTCTAAATATCACATGGTGGGCGGAAGAGATAACTTGGCCATCTAAGTTTCTGGCTGGCAAGCGCAAGGACATGACTTGGATCCCTAGTACTGAGCCCATGCCTACATGGCCACTGAAAGTGGGCATGGTGGTGCATGCCTGTAATCCCAGCTCTGAAGAGGCTGAGACAAGAGCATCACTATGAGTTTGAACGGCATAGCAAGACCCTGTACCAAATAAATAAATAAATAAATAAATAAATAAATATCTTATGAGAAAGAGTTTCTCATATGAGAAACTCAAAATATAAACAATCAGCAAGATAAAAGCTAGGTAATAGGAAATGGGGAGACAGGTCTTTTGCCAAAGGGAAGGGGACCAAAAGATGTAGGGAGACATGAAAGAGGGGAGCAGAATTACAAAAGAATTAAATTATGTTGTACAAATGCACCTACTCCATACTATAATTATTATGTACTATAAATATGTACTAATAAAAACTAAAAATTGAAGAGGAAAAACAATTGCCAACCCCTTTGCTTGCAAAATGTTATTCAGCTGTCTTGGAGTAGCCAGCAGTAATTTAGATAATTCATGATTAGAGATGTTAAAGAAATCCTGAGAGGTCGGCCATAGTTATGAGTGAAGCATAATGTATGTCATCACTCACTTTTCTTAAGGCCTAGTTAGTAAGGTACAGGACTCATGCTTGTCACAGCATTATATTTTTTGACCTTATATTTGGAAAACAGTCATTTGTTTTCAGATGTGGGAGTTCAGAGATCTTAGTACTCCTGAAAATTATCCAACTGAGATCCCATCTTCAAACCACATTAAAATACCTCACAGAACTAGATAAAGATAAAGGGATGAGTGAATGCATGGATATATAGATATCAGATAATACATTGTGAGAAGCTAAGACTCAGTTTAATAACCGTCAGGAAAGAACCATAAAGAAAGCTAACAGAGAACCACAGGGGTCAATTGGATCCCCTAAGATTATGATCCAAGTGGAAGCACAAACAAAGCCTTTATTCACTTATGCTATTCACTGTGAGTGTGGGGAGTGCTCATCTCATTGGCTAGGGAGCCCTGAACAAAATATTCTACTCTCTTGAAAACTCCTGGGAGCCAAAGGGGCCAGAAATGCCAGAGAGCTGAGCCAGAGTGGAGAATACCTTCAAGGCTTGCCATGAAGAGGGTTTAAAAGATGACCCTGACAGCGTCTCATGATAGTGTCCATCTTTTCTCGTCAGCTCTCCAAATGAGGGGTATAGCCAAGCATGCACATACTCCAAATGAGGCATATAGTCAAGCGTGCGATACTGTGTGGTTTATTCTCAGGATTCAGGGTGTGTGTTGGGGTACTGAGCCCTAAGTGCAACTCCCTCCAAAGACTGCAGTGCACCAGTGTGTGGGCTGGGGTGGGACCAATAATTTTCCCATCATTAAAGCTACTTACAGCTTTTGTAATTTCCTATAAATGAATCAGAAAGATGATATATAACGTTTTGGCCTGGAACCTGACCTCCCAAAGACCAATAGAAATAATTACTATTTTCCTTGAATTTGAGATATTTTCCAAATAGATTGATCTGACTTCATTTATGAATAAAAATTCAATAGGTAGATAAGTGATTTGGTCATAATAAAAATTGGCTTGTAGCTTTGTAGTTAATATTACAGTAGTGCGTAAGGTATTACACATACACATTTACATTTACATATCTAAAAATAAAATAATAATGATCATAACCAAGTATACGAACTGATTTTTTTTCTAGCAAAAGCAAAAGAATAATTCAATGGGAGAAAGATGAACTTTTTCAATAATTATTGCTAATACAATTCCATACCTATATCCAAATAAACAAATACAAATAAAGGATCTGGGCCATACATTTAAAAACTCATCATAGGGCCCGGCAGGATGGCTCAGTGGTCTAAAGCGCCTGCCTAGGGACTGCAGTTGGATCCCCGGCACCACATGCTGCACAGCACAAGCCCTGCTCTCAGGGCAGGCTGAGCCGGCCATAAAAATAAATAAATAAACAAACAAAATTTCTAAAAATAAATCATCATAAATGTTTATTCAAAAAAGTAAATACCTCCAATATAATATGTAAAACCAAGTACTTTCTTGAAAGAACAGAAGAAAATCTTTCAAACCCTGTGTATAAGTTTTTAGGGATGTCAGTCAGCTGTCACAGACTGGCATGGCTCAAACAACACAGATTTATTTGTACACAGCTCTGGATGATGAAAACCTGAGATCAGGACAGTTGTTGACACGTTTGGTTTCTCCTGAGGTCTTTGTCTTTGGCTTGAAGACTGTTGCCTTTTTCCTGTGAATTCTCACAGTTGTGTGTGTGTGTGTGTGTAGTGTATCCCTGGCATCTCTCCCTCTTTTTTTTTTTTTCTCTCCCTCTTCTTAGAAGCTCATCTGTCTTACTCAATTAGGGCAACACACCAAAGCTGAAAAGGTGACAATTCAAATTGTTGGATAAGATCAAAGCAGCAGAAACTTTCATTCATTGCTGCTAGAGGTACAAAATGATACTACCATTTTGAAGATCATTTGCCAGTTTCTTACAAAGTTAAACATAGTCAGACTATATGATGGGGAAACTGTACTCCTAGTTCTTTGCCCAACTAATTTGAAGACTTTGTCCACACAAAAACCTACACACAAATGTTTATAACAGCTTGTTTCATAATTACCAAAAACTAGAAGCAACAAGATGTTCTTCAATAGGTGAAAGGATAAACACTGTGGTACATCCAAGCAATGGAATACTACTTAATGATAAAAAGAAAGGCATTATTAAGCTACCCAAGCATCTGAATGAGCAGGATGAAACTGAGTGACCTAATAGTTAGTGAAATACTTCAGGCACTGAAAGACAAATGCTGTATAATTTTATTTAATGCAAAATCTTTAAAAGGGTAAATATGTAGCAATATGGAGTAGAAAAATGGTGAGCAGAAGTCAGGAAGCATAGTAAGAATGGAGAGACTGTTAACAAGCATAAAGTCATAGATGCACTGGAGAAATCCATCTTTGTGTTCAACTCCACAAAAATTATTAAACTTAGCAATATTACATTGTATAATTTAAAATACATAGATAAAAATTTTTGAATGTTCTCATCACAAGGAAATGAGGATCGAAATAATGAACAAAGTACCTGATTCAATCATTATACAATCTATACGAAATATTACACTGTGCTCAGCAAATATGTACAATTATTATGTATTTTAAGTATCTTTTTAATTTTAAAAAATGTGGATGAATCTAAAGGCAATAATATTCAAGATCAATCTCTGTGAATAAAACACACAATGCCACACATTACAGTGACTAAAATAAAAGTTACTCCCTGCCAAAGGCTGCTGAAGGTACAGAACAACTGGAACTGTCATGTGTTTCAAGTGGAAATGCAAAATTGTACAACCACTATAGCAGATGATATAGCATTTTTTCATAAAGTTAAAGACTCATCATATGACCCAGCACTAACCCCAAAAGATTAAGGGAAACACAATGTTTCAAGAAAAGCCCTATATGCAAATATTTACAGTAATTTTATTTGAATTGGCAAAAAACGAACACAGCTTCCTTGCCTTTCAGTGGGCAAATGGTTAAACAAGATGGTACAGCCATGCAGTGGGACACTGCCCAGCAATAAAAGGAAGGAGGAGGTTTTACATGATTTAATTTATTTAATATACATTTAACTTCAAAATCAGACATTTGATTCTGTTTTTGGAAAATACTAAAATATATTTGGAATTGAAGTAGGAAAACAACCCTCACGGGGACAAGGTGAGGTGGAAGGATTTTTGGACTCTAATCCATGACCTTTGACCCTCTGATGGGAAACATTTGCTTTGTCCCTTGACCTTTCTGGCTAACAACCCATGGAATGCACCTTTGGCTTACCTTCCACTCTTGTTGTAAGGACCAGGTGGGGGCCGTACCAGCATAGGGGAATAGCAGGATGTCTCCAAGGACAAAAATAATTACTAATTCATATCTTACAGTAGGAGATTATTTAAAACAGAAGGAAGAAGTCTCAAGAAAAGTTCTGTATTCATGACTTGGTGAGAAATTATGAACTCCTAACCCATATCAGTAACTGAAAGTTTTCTTATTAAGGGAACAGCCAGATTGCTCTGTGTCAGTGCTGCACCTTGCCTCCCATTTCTTATAACGTTCTAGTCTGTGATTTTGTACCATGGCCTCACTTTCAATTCCCATGATCACTAAGACAAACTCCCATGTTCATCCTGTATCAGAACAACTTGACATTTGAAGCTTCCTTTTCAATTGTAAATCTCATAACATCTATATCATGACTGGCTCAGCCTGCTGAACAGGGTGGGGCTGGCACAGCACGTGGTGCTGGGGATCAGACTTCGGTGCCTGTGGTTGCCTACACTTTCCTAAGTAGGCGCTTTAGACCGCTGAACCATCACACCTGCCCAATCTCATAACATCTAAACATAGATCAAATTGTACATCTAACAAAATTTAACTTTCAAATTTAATGTGTTGTTAGTGTATAATTATACACTGGAATTTAAAGAATCAACAAAAATATAAAATATTCTTTTTATCAGCATTGTGTGGAACCTTTCTTTCTTTCTTTCTTTCTTTCTTTCTTTCTTTCTTTGATGACCTTCTCAGCCTACCCTAGGGTAGGGCTGGCTCAGCATCTGGAGGCTGGAGTAGAACTGTGGTGGCTGCACTTGACTAAACTTGCCTACGAAGGTGCTTTAGAACACTGAGCTATCTCGCAGGCCCCATGTAGAATGCATTTAGAAATGACAATGTTATGCTTTTATTTAGTTGCATAAAATTGCTTAAATTTTAAAAATAATACATATAAGGAACTGTTGGTATTCTATTATATTAAAAACATATTTTAAAATCCATTTCTCAGTTGATGGGCACTTGGATTATTTCTAAGATTTAGCTATTACAAATTATGCTGCTATATTGTAGGTGCATATAAATGGATTCAATATGAGACCATACTCATAAGTGAAATAAATCAGACCCATATGGATAAACATTGCATTGTCTCACTGCTGTGAGTAGCTGAAAGAGAAAATAAGAACCAAAAGTACAATAAATATTGTGAATTGGAAAGAGGCTATTCAAAAGAAAAAACAAGCTAATGGGGATAGGGGGCAAGGCAGAAAGGGGAAAATATACCTAATTTCTCCTGAAGGAAATATTAAAATATATTATTTTCTGATGGAGATAATTATACACACACACACACACACACACACACACACACACACACACACACACATTTATGCTCAGTTCACTGAAAAGAAGATTTGTGCCAATATGGTCTAGACATTATTTCACGCCTATATCTTGCACTCTGAGTAAACACTATGAAGATAACTATTCACAAAGTAGCAATGATCGTTACTTTCCTACTAACATGACTTGAAGCTTAGTTTTATTTTATTTCAATTTTTTCTTCATTTTAAAATAAAAAAGAACAGTTTGAATTATTGTGTAGCAGATATAATGACGAAAGGACAAACAAAATGATAAGAAAAAAATCATGGAATGCCAGAGAGCTTGGAGAAAATACAAGACACAAGTAAAAGATTTCATTGTGAAGATTCCAATAAGTCAAACTGCACAATGAAATTGATAATGAATTGGTTAATTCCAGCTCTAAGATTTCATTCCCCAAATATCAGGCTAATTTCTCTTTTTAACAAATTGGCCAATGGAGATCACTGAGATTAGCATCATTTTGAATTTAATGAAGGGAAGGAACCCAGACATTGTTGTATGTCCTTCCAAGAATTATTTCTTGGAGGAGAGGTTAGATAAGAGACAACCAATTACGATTTTAAAAATATGAAACCAATTCTTTTTGGGGATCAAAACTTACACTTGCCAGGCAGATGCTTATACCACTGAGCTTTCCAGCCTTTAAACAGATAAAGCAGATGACTGATTTAACCTACACTGGTGGGTTAATTTTGCCAATTTAAGAAAAAAGCTCAGGTTACTATACTGAAAGGCATTGTTATATTTGTGCTTCAGCAAGTAACACCATGCCCTTATTGCTTTATTTTCCTAAATAGGAGCATTTGTGGGAGAGGGCTATAGACCAGGTCCATAATCTCTTGAATAGTATTGCTTAGGTCATAATGATAATACCTCAGTTATCACAGGCAGTCCTTGCCACAGTGCATCCACTCAGATCCCATATTAAAGCTGAATAATAAGATACCAGCTTTTTTTTTTCACTATTCCCATAACAATGAAAAATAATAGTTTCTTTCAATTTTTCTAATGACTAGTTAAATTGCTCTCAGTTTTCTGGGTATTGATAGAGGATAGCTTCTCTTAGTTCACTGAAATTATTGAGGTAATATCTGTTTTTTATTTGTAAGCGAGATTCTCTTCTGGTGATGTCATGCACTCCAATAAATACTTGGAAAATAACAGCATACAGTGTACCAGCTTACTATATTGTTATTTAATTTTACTTTTTCATCTAGAATACACACAAAAGAGAAGACAGCTTCTTTCTAAGTGAACAATACTAGAAAAGTAGGGGAAAAGAAAGACTAAGTAATGGATTTAGTATTTATTAGCTATTTTCTTCTCTGTAACAAAAGATGCCTCTGCTTTTCTTTTTTTCTTTTATGCCTCAAGGGTTGGAACATATCCGAAGAGTGTAAGCCATGTGAAGTCATGTGATGGAACCTTAGCATGACTTACTTAAGCTCATGTAACATAATCTGATCCTCGTGCTCTTTTAATTACTTATGCCATGTGAAAAATGTACTAGTTGTTTTTATTCTCTCTTCTTGAAAATGAATCATCAAAGAAGCAGATTCCAATAGTAGTCATTCATTCTTTTAAATATTAACAAAAAGTCTCATTTGATTTTATGAGAATATTTAGGCATTGTTATGATAAATAATTTATTAATGTATTTGAACTGTTATTACATGTTAAATAGTATTTGTTGAAAAGTATTGCTTCATTTAGTTTTTAAAGCTAAAATTCTAAACTTCATAATTTAATAGTAATGAAAAGGAAAGTGACAGAAAATACATTGGACATTTTCATTTTATTGTTATTGCCTTGAAGTCAAATTAAATTGCAGGTGAGAGAACAAAAGGAACAGTACAAAAGAGTGCAAAAGAAGTTTGAATATCAGATTCCGTAATAGCTAAACTCTGATATCTGCTGACTATTCTCCAGAACTCATCCCAGGCCTTCTACGCTACTTATTTCCCCTAGTTAATTACCCCACTTCTTCTTCAGCCACACTTGAAATCCACAAAGCTTTCAAGTCTAACTCACATGGTATCCCTCTAGCCCCACCTCCAACACACACACCTGAGCCCAACACTAAGCGGCACATACTGTTCTCACACACAGGCCACCCTTCATTCGAATTGCTGCACTCTACTTTCCTGACTCTAACTCATACAATAGCAAACACAACTTTTAAATTTTTACTTGTTACTCATTACTAATTCAATGAATACACACTGAATCTGTGCTCTAGTAACTTAAGATAACATGCTATGTAGAACTTAGTCCAGGCTTTGTCTTCCAAGCTTAGTGTCGGGCAGAATTTTGTCACACATTTGACCATATTTCTGTAACAATGGAAAATTAAATTCATATATATATATATATATATATATATATATATATATATATATGTGTGTGTGTGTGTGTGTGTGTGTGTGTATGTATGTTTATATACATACATATATGTGGTAGATAAATAGGCAGTTAGATAAATCTTGTGTTTGTAGTTGTATTTCAAGCAATTAGTTGCATCTCTCATAATAACCTGAATAGAGATTACAAAAGTCAAAAAAAACCAGTAGACCTATTCATTAGAAAACGAATTATAGAATAAGAAGTTGGCAAGGAGAAGATGAAAGAGTCAGGCCTAATGTCACATGGTGAGATAGTCTAAATATTCGTTGATAGGATGAACTTAAAGAAATCTCTAGTTCATATTCTGAGAAAATATGTCAAACGGTATCTCTAACTGGCTATTTTACACTTTTCACATCATCTATGGTTTATTTAGTAACAGCTTTCAAAGACAGATTTTAACTGAATATCATTTTACAGATGGGAAAATGAACCAGAAGTCAACTTGCTTTGTTCAAGCATTTGTCAGCTAAACATAGACAAGTAACGCCACAGCTGCAGCAGAAATACACTGTAATTTTTTTCTTATAAAACAGTATAGAGATATCACAGAGAAAGAGATCAGAGGCAAACTTAATTAACCAAAGCAAAACATCACAAGACAGAAGATTCCTGAAATAGAAACACATATAAAGTCATTTTTTCCATAATAAGTAGAATAACAATGCATTAGGAAATCCAAGAGAAATTCTGGAAAGCAGGAAAAAATAACAAGTTTGTGATCCCAGAATTTGAGGAACAACTCTGTATCAGTCAGGGTTTTTCTAGAAGTACAGATATAACACTAGACATATGAACGTATAAGAAATTTCAACAATGGCTGACAGTGTTCAGCCACAGAGTCAGATGAGGAAGCATGCAGTGGGCATCTACACATCAGAGACTGAAGAATTCAGTTCAAGGTCTGAAGTCCACAGCAGCATTCTGTGCAAGTCCATATCAGGACACCAATGGATCTGTGATGGAAGACTGACTAGAAGGTTGAAGGATCCGAGACAGAAGCCAAGAGTGAGACAGAGCCAGGAGACAGTGTCCAAGCTGATGGCAAAGACTGGAGCTCCTCCAAGGAAAAATGGGGCCCTTGTCCTTCCTCATTCTCCTTTCACACATGAGTCACTCTAGGCCTCCACACCCTAGGATGCAGAATTGCTGAGAAGATTTAGTTAAGCTCTCAGCTTCTCAAGTTGATACAATCCATCAACCACTACAAACCTAATTCCAAGCCATTCAATGTCACAACTATTTGCCCAAACAAAAGAGAACAACCCAGGTCCTATCGATCCAGTATAAACTGATCCTGGGCAGATGACCTCCAAAATGATACAGGGAAAACTGATCTCTCAACCTGAAAAGTACCTAGGATGAGTTCGTGTTCTCTAAAACAGAAGAATGAATTTTAGGAACAAATGAGGTAATGAGCAGAACGTATTTATTGAGGGAAAGAAAGCTCCTGTCCAAGACAGAGTCAGGAGGGGGATCCTGATTGGTTGTCCCCCAGGAAACTGTCTTCTAGGGACTTTTATAGAGGAAAACCATATGGTGAGGCAGGTCTAACATGATGGAGAACACGGGAACTCACTTAGGTGGGCATGAGATAGGACAAAACTATGGTCAACCCATGAGATCACAAGCACCGTTGCTCAGGTGAAACTGATTAAATCCAATACCAAATGGGGAAGTGAAAAATACCAAACAAAGTCTTTTCTTGTTGGGCTTGGGCTAGTGACTCTTTCAGGCACTTTCAAGGTGATTGGTACTTACTTAGCTTATCAATCCCTGATACCCATCCTTAGGGAAGTATGTGGTTGCATTCCTTTACTCTTGAAATCTGCCCACTGAGGAGGAGTGTCTGTCTCTAGCTGTAAAATCACCTTGTCTTCCATCTTGTGTCCTTGAGGGCCTGGCCATAGCTGACTGCCTATAATATTTTTATTTAACTCAGCTGCCTATAACACCATGTTTTCTGACATACAGCCCAGCAGCAGCCTCACAGTTCAGGTGGCATTATTCCTTGCCTGAATCAGATCTGAGCTACCCAACAAATCCAAGCAATACTAGGCAAGCCCAGCACCAAGGCAAGGGGAACCACTGGGAATTTTGATAACGGAAGTGACCAGGGAAAGAGCTGCCCCCCAGTAGGCCTGATTCATTCCTCTCTCACCGTGAGATGTCACCTGGAAGAACCCCACCTTGAGAAGCAGCCCACCTGAGAAAGCCAGAAGTCTGAGCTCCCCTTCCTAGCCCAGAATCAGCAAAAGTTCCAAGAAATGATCTCCATACAGCAAGCACCTGGCCAACAAAAAACTTTATCATCAAGGGCCCAATACTATATTTGCTTCTCCTGTAGAAAGATACATGGCACCCTGGCTAAGGGCCATCAGTTCTGCCTTCTCAGCTAATATGAAAGGCAAGCAGTAGTACCCCTGCTGCTGTATAATGAACCAGACCTAAACAGTGCCACACAGACTCTAAATATTAAATTGTCACTCAAACCTAAGCTCCCAAATTCTGACCATGATCTTCATGCTGAACTGAAGCAGAACTATTTGCTAAAATCAAAGATTTAGTAAAACATAGATATTTCTAACAGAATCAAAATATCTAAGGTACACTAAAATATTGCTCATCATAGTAAGAAAAACTACACCTTGAATAAATAAAAATCATAATGTGATATCAACATAGTGATAAATCAGATGTTGAGATGATTTGACCAAAGATTTTAAAATAGTCGTTATATAATCTCTACCAATAAAAAGATGAATAATTGAAAATATAACATTTAAAAAAGCAGGCTGGGTGGGCATACAGAATAATGAAGATGACAAAGCATATAAGGTAATAGAATGCATAGTGAATGTTTAAATTTTTAAAAGTTATAATAGAAGGCATACTGTCATTAACACTCATCAAGAACTCCCCCTCACTTAAAATATTTTTATCCTATCTATCCTTCTTGTCATTTTCTCTTTTTAATTTTTTTCTTTTAATTAATTTATTTATTGAATACAGGGTCCCACTGTGCAGTTCGGACTCATAGTGATCCTCCTGTTTCAGCCTCCCTAGTGCTGGGATTGTAGGTGTGCACCATTAGCCATGGTTTTGTGGCCCACACTTTGCCCCCAGGGTTCTGGGGCCTGCTTGGCATATTGTACTGGGGATGGAACCCCAGTCTTTTCTCTTTCCAGCCAAGGCTTGGACTGCTGAGTTATCTCCCCTGCCCACTGCCACTTTCTGAAGCCACTGTGAATGTCTTCTTTCCTAAGTGCTATGGCTCGTATTTACCAACGCCCCCCTGCCCCGCCATGCATCATGTGTTCATTGGTGAGGGCTTTCAGAGATGGCTGGGTCTAGGAAGGGTGTTTCTAGTATTACGGGTGTATGATACTAAATTTGGCCACTGATTCAAATGAGCACAATTCAGGGTATAGATGATGAGAAACCCCATCCTGAGTGTAGGTGGCACCACACAAAAGGCTTGTAGTCTGGATGAAGTAAAAGGGCCAAGGAGGCTTGCTTCATTGCTGCTTCTGCTGCTTGGTTCTTACTGCCTTCAGCATGCACTGCTAGGCCCGGGCCTGACTGTCCCTCCCCTACCACACCACTCTGTCATGCCTCCCTGCTCGGAGCTGTCCAAAAAGGGACTGAAACCTCTATAGACAGTTAGGTAAAAGAAATCTTTTCTTCTTTACCTTTAACTGTTGGGCATTTTATCTCAGTAACAAGAAAAGTAACTTAGACAATGAGTGGTTCTAGTTGTACTATTATGGTTGTGTCAGTGTTGTGAATCAATTGAAGACATCTTTCTTTCATGGTCATTTTAATTTTAGAGAAAAGCCAGAAACCACGCAGTGCCAAATTCAGTAATATGGCAGATGGGAACACATGTATTTTTTTTTTTTTGTATTTGATGGAAGTTGCCATAAACATTTTAAATTGGCTGCAGACATCCAGGCAGACACACACACACACACACACACACACACACACACACACACACGCACGCGCGCGCGCGCGCATGTGCATACGTACACACTTTTTTCTATTGACTTTTTCCTCATTTTTCTACTTCCAAGATTATTAATTTAGTTGCCCTACTAGTTGGGATATTCTGGTTTGTTTGTTTTTATTCTATTTTCCTGCTATTCTTCTAACTGAATAAATAAGTTTATCTCCTCTCAACTTTATTGGTTCTATGTGGCAAGACCACAAAATCCAGTGACTGTTTACATTTTAAAATAATCATTACAGTAAAAGATACATTGTCATTAATCCCACCAAATCACCCCTCATTTGAAAAGCACTTATCCTGTCCTTCCTGCTTTCTGAAGGAGTTCTGAAAGTCTACTTTTGTCAGTGGATTGTATATCGGGGGGTAGGAGATAAAGGAGCACTCTATTAATACTTCAAAGCCTGCTGTCCACAGGCTCCACAGCCTCGATTTCTTCAGTCTGTTTCTGAACACAACCTACTGCCTCTCTGTGTGCCAAGTGGCTTCTTCCCCGAGGCTGTGAATATAAGAACAAACAAACTCTTGCTCAGTCTCATCTGTCCAGTGTTGTCCATGTGGTTGATATAATCCCAAAGTCAGATTCATTCCCTCACAAGAGAGAATTGATTAAAATATATTTCCAGACTTCATAAGCATCAGTGAAACAGGAACAAAAATAAGGAAAGCCTATAAATAAACTTGAGTTAATATATAAAATTGACTTCTGAGAAAATACACATGTATGATGAGGCCTACCTGGTCCTCACCTTGGTCCAGAAAGCTTATATTTATAATCAATGGATAAATTATTGGCATCTCATCAAGTTAATTCCAATCTACCAGACCCAGTGTAACCAATGGCAAGAACAGAGACTCTAATGCATATTTGTAGTTATGGGGAGCCAAGGAGTCCTAAGTCTAGCCATGATGATGGCTGACCAAAACAAAGGCCTAAACCAAGTCCAAAACCCATGTTTTATTCATTCATGAAGAAAGAAATGGCTTGAAGTGAGTGACTGTGAGAATGGCAGGAAGTAGATGAGGGTTGTGAGCTGGGCTAGGTAGAAGGCCTGCATTCATCTCTGCAATATGCAGAGAGTAGGATATGCAGAAAGAGTAATCTGTAGAACATAATTGAGATAATATCTGATGCTTTGCATCAGTGCTTCAGCTCTGATGTGTATTCTTTCAAACCCCACGAAGTCATAGCCTCTATCTTGAGGCTCCATTCCAGTCAACAGTATATAGTGTTATAGTGTTGACTCTTCATCCCGGCTCACATAAGGGAGCAGCAGAAGGGGGATTCTGGGGAAATATGTCTGCTGTCTTCAAAGACGATCACCAGGACCTCAGCTAGACTGGTAGGCATTGCTTAAAGCCAATTATAGGGATAAGAAAAAGTCCTAGCCAACTCTGTACATATGAATACATGGAGATAGGGTCAGTCTTAGCCAAAATTGAGACAATTATTCCTCTTTCAAGAAGAGTCACCCAGGTGATCCTCCATACATATGCAGTTCAATGAGCAAGAATAACTTTCTCAACAAATATATTGGCACAATTACATACTCATGAGATAAAAAAAAAGGAGTAAGAAAGAAAGAAGCAGCTTGTTGAAATCTTATATTTCATAGAAAAAGTAACTCTTTAAAATGTAAATGTATTAAATTCCTAGAAAACAGGTGAAGATCATCAGAGTTCAAAGACAAACATGGTAGACTGGACTTCATCATAATTTAAAACTTTTCAGCAAGACCAAGTAATGAGGTTAAAAAGCCTATTACAGAGTGGAAGAAACTACTATATTTGCAAATTGCATATTAATAGGCCGGTATGTGGGACTTAGAAAAAGATTCCGAAACTCAACAGCATTCTAGCAAACAATCCAGATAAAAAATAGGAGACATAAAGAGACATATCCCTCAGAAGTAAATGTGCACATTAAAAGATATTCAATATCATTAGCCATCAAGGAAATGCAATCCAAGCCATGATAGAATGTTTCTATTTACCTATGATAATGAACAAATAAAAAATAGTGGAACATGTTAAATGCTAGTGATGATGCGGAGGAACTGGAACATTCAGGCATTCCCTGTCAAAATGTAAGTGGCATAGTCATGCTAGAGCATAGTCTGGCTTTCACAATATGACCCAGCAGTTGTACTCCCAGGCATTTATCCCAGAAAAATTAAAGCTTTGGTTCTGCAGAAATCTAAATGTGAATGATCATAACAGTTTCATTCATAATGATAAAAAGCTGGAGTAAATCAGACATCTTTTAATGGATGACTGGTTAAACAAATTGCATTATATCCATACTATGGAATATTACTCAGAAATGCATAAATTATATCCATATTATAGAATATTACAGCAAGAAGTAATCTGAGAGAATTTCTGAGAAATTATAAGTGAGAATAGCCAATTATAAAGTGCCGAAAATGCATCATTCCACTTGTATAACATATCTGAAATGGCAAAAATTGGAAATGAAGAGCTTAACAACAGATTAAGAAGGTAAGGTAGAAGGAGCTCGCTTTGATAACAAAAAGGTTTCAATAAAGGTATTTCTGATGATAGAATTGCTCTTTCTCTTGATTGAAGCACTCAATATACGAATGTATGTCTATGATAAGCTATGCAGAGCTAAATGCAAGTGCATCTATTCATATGTCTCCCAATGAGTAGAAGTAAATAAAAGTGATTCAGATCAGGGTGAGTCCTGTTTGTGATCACGTACCAAAGATTTGTGCAACGTTTTGTAAGATGCAAATTTAGATTTGTTTTTATTGTTGTTTCACAAATACATGAACATTTATGAATGATCCCAAACATATTTTAATTAAAATAAATATAAGAGCTTTACTCCCAGCACCCCACGAAGTTAGGACAGGAGGATCATGAACTAAAGCCCAAACTGAGCAATTTAGTGAGTTCCTCCCTCAAAGTTTAGAAAATAAAATACAGTAAAAGAAAAAAGGGCTGAGAATGTAATTTAGTGTGAAATTTCTGCTTTCAATTCTTTAGTATTACAAAGATAAACAAGAATAGTAGATGAAAATCTACCACAAGTATAAGAGAAATGTACAGTTTTAGTTCTTTCTGTCACTGTAGCAAAGTATCTGATACAAAGATCTCAATAATAGGCAGTTTTTTAAAGAGTATAGAAAAATAATAGGTACGACATTAGAAATAATACATAACTTCATAAAAATTATAGATGAAGTGTATTCAACAGTAGCTTCTACCTGGTGCATTGTTGTCTTCAATGTAATTGCTTGGGTTTCCAGTTGTAAGCATGAAAAATTGATCAAAGTAAGAATTTTAAGCATTAACTTCTGCCTTCAAAAACCAGATAGGAATTGGTAATACAAGCAACTTATCTATGCTGTGTTCATACATACATATTTTCCTTTTCTTCTCTTTCTTCTCTCCTTTCCCTCATCCCAATTGATTGTCCCCTTTGCTCAGTTTCTTTCCATTCTACTGTATCAATTGTACCCTTCAGATTTTATTTACTCATTCAGATTGTTATACTAGTGAGCTAATATGATATTTACACATGTAGGTCGGTTTTATTTCACCTCTGAGTGTAGCCTCTAGTTGTATCCATTTACTTATAAAAGCCTCAAGTGTATCTTTCTTTATAGCTCAGTAGTACTCCAGTGTATAAAATACATCTTTTTTATCCATTCCTCAGCTGATGGACATTTGGGGGCTTTTCAAGATATAGCTATGATAAATTGTGCTGCTATAAACATAGGTGCAAATATATCAGTATGGTATAATATTTTCAATTTGTCTGGAAAAATTCTGTTATGGTTGATGTATATTTGCCCTCCGCACAGCCTTGTGTAGTTATGGGGTGTACTTCTAGAGGTTGCAATTAATTGAGGATCCAGTGTTGTAACTATGGGTGTGAGTGCTGCTAGGATTACGGGTGTGAGTGCTACATCTCATCTGGGGCACACAGCCTAATGAAACATAAGGAAGACAGCTTTTCTTCTTGTTGCCATTGTTGCTGCTACTTCTTCCTTTTTGCTCTTGTTGTTTTGTTGTTTGCTGTGACCATGGACTGCTGCCTTCTGCCATGTTGCAGTCTACCTTGAACCCTGCTGAGTATGGATTGAAACATCCACAAATTGTGAACTTAATTAACTTTTCCTTCCTTAATTTTGGGTGCCTGCTATTTTTCCCAACAATGACAGAAAAGTAACCAAGACAAATACCCAGAAGGGGTTGGATGGGATTTCTGATCCTGCTTTTTAAGGAATCTCCACACTAACTTCCACAGAGGTTGTACCAGTATACACTCCCATCAACAGGTAGAAGGAGAAGGGCTCTTTTTTTGGCTTCGTAAGCACTTGTTATTAGATGGTATCTTTATGATAGTCATTCTTTCTGCAATAAAATGGTATCTCAGTGTTGTTTTAATTTGCATTTCTAGAATGACCTGTTCTGTTGAACACTTTTTCATATATTTATTTGGCATTTGTATTTTCTTAATACTTTATATGTTCTAGATAGAAGTTTTCTGTCTGAGTGACTACTGGTTAAAATTTTTCCCCAGTTTGTGGATTTTCTTTTCACTCTGTTGGTTATTTCTTTTCATGTGCCAAAGCTGATCAATAGAAGATCACAGTTGTTGATTTTTTTGAGGTATTTCCCATGCAGTTTAGTTTTTGTTCATGAACTCTCGGGGTACCCATAGGTTTTTAAGAAAACTACTTATTTTCTCGTAGATTTAGCATGTCTTTTTAAATGTTTAGATACTTAATACATTTTGATTTTAATTTAGAACATAGTGATAGACCTAGATCTAGTTTTAGTTTTGGCATGTGAAAAGCTAATTTTTCGAGCACCATTTGTTAAAGAGGCTCTCTTTCTTCCAGTAAACATGTTTGGTCCCTTTGATAAAGACAAGGTGGCTGAGTGTGCTTCTAGTTGTATTTTCATCTTGTACTCTGTTCTATTGATCCTCGGGTCTGTTTGTTCTTGCCAGTACCATGCTGATATTACCACAGTAGTTTTGTAGTATAATTTCAAGTCAGGGATTGTGATGTCTCCACCCTTGCCTTTGTTGATCAAGATTGCCTTTGATATTCTAGGTATTTTCTGGTTCCAGATAAATTTCATCAATGTTTTCTCTAAGTCTGTGAAGTATGTTCGTGCTATTCTTCTTGGAATTGCATTAAATCCATATGACAGTTTTGAGAGTATAGCCATTTTCACAACATTGGTTCTTCCTATTCATGAGCAAGAAATATCTTTCCATTTTCTGAAATCCTCTTCAATCTCTTTTTTCACAGTATTATAATTTTCATTGTATGGATGTTTTACTTCTTTTGTGAAATTAATTCCTAAGTATTTCTTTTTTTGGAGGCTATGTGAGAACTGTTATTTTGCTAAATTCTCTCTAAGTTATATGTGTAGAAGATTGTTACTGATTTTTGGGTGTTGACTTTGTGTGCTGATATGCTGCTCCATTTCATTCTTAATTCTAGGAGTCTCTTGGTGGAGTTTTTGGGGTCTTTCATATAGAGTATCATGTCATCTGTAAATAATGATAATTTAACTTCTTCCTTTCCAATACTTATTCTTTTTATTTTTCTTTCTTGTCTAATTGCTCTAGCTAATATTTCCAGAACTATACTGAATAGAGATAGTGATGGTGGTACATACTTGTCTTGTACCTGACTTTGAAGTGAAAGCTTTCATTTTTTGTTCATTTAGAATGATGTTGGCTGTTGGTTTGTCACAGATGGCTTTTACCAGGTTGAGATACTGACCACCCATTACAATTTTATTTATGGTGTTTATCATGAATGAGCATAGGAATTTGTCAAAAGCTTTTTCCATGTCTGTTGAGATGGTTGATCATGTGGGTTTTGTTTTTTGCTCTGTTGATATGGTGCTTTATAGTTATAGATCTGTGTATGTTGAACCATTCCTGCATCCCTGGGATGACTCCCACCTAGTCATGTGTATAATCTTCCTGATGATTTGCTTCATTCTAGTTGCTAGTATTTTATTGAGTACTTTTGCATGTATGTTCATTAGGGAAATTGACCTATAGTTTTCTTTTATGTTTGGGTCTTTCTCTGGTTTTGGTATTAGTGTAATACATGCATCCAGAAATGAGCTAGGCTGAATTGATTCCCTTTCAATTTCATTAAAGATTTTGAGGAGTAATGGGTTTAAGTTTCTAAATGTCTTGAGAATTCTACTGTGAATCCATCAGAACCTCAGCTTTTCTTGTTGGTAAGTTCTTTTTTAAATTACATTTTAAACTTTATTAACTGATATTAGGTTATCAAGAATTTTTATTTCTTTTTGGTTCAATTTCAGTGACTTGTATTTAACTAGGAATCTGTCCATTTCTTTTGTGTTTTCCATCCCATGAGAGCAAAGATTTTTAAAGTAGGTATTAGTGATCTTTTGAGTTTTCACAGAATCTTTAGTAATTTCACCATTTTCATTTCATATTGTTCCAATTTGTGGTTTTTTTTTCTTTTTTAAATACAAGATCTTGCTAAACACCTGGCATTCATAGTGTTCCTCTTGTTTTAGCCTCCGCAGTGCTGTAATTATAGGCATGTGCCACCACACCTGGTTCTTGGCCTGGCACAGTGCTCCCAGGGTTCTGGGACTGACATGGCACGAGGTACTAGGAATCAAACTCGGGATCTTGCACTTTTCAGGCAGGCACTTATGTTGTCAAGATATATCACCAGCCTTGAATTTGAGGTTTTTTTCTTTCCTTTTTGTGATGAGGTTGGCTAGAGGTTTGTCAGTTTTATTTAGTCTTTCAAAGAACCAACTCTGATTCATTAATTGTATTGTTTTCTCTCAATTGTATTAATTTCTGCTCTGATTTTTATAATTTACTGCCTCCTTTGGGCTTTAAGCTTGATTTGCTCTTCCATTTATGAAAACTTGAGGTGGAACATTAGGCTATTTATTTGTTCTGGTTCTGTTTTCTTAATGTGAGAGTTTACTGCTATAAATTTCCCTCTAAGAATTGATTTCACTGTATCCCATAAATTCCTATAAATTGTGTTTGAATTTTAGTTGAATTGGAGATGTTTTTTAATTTCTTCTTTAACTTCACCTATGACTCATTGGTTGTACAAGACAGTGTTATTTAATTTCCATGTATTTATGGAGGTTTTGAAGTTTCTTTTATTGTCTATTTCCAGTTTCATTACACTATGCTCAGATAATATTCACGAGATAATTTCAATTCCTTGCATGTACTTAAACATGTTCTATGGACAAATATGTGGTCTACTTTAGAGATGTGAAGGTGAAAAGTATATGTACTCAGAAGTTACTGGGTGGAACACTGTATATGTCTATTAAGTTCATTAGTTCAAAGATTTGGCTGAGTTCTGGTACCTCTTTGCTAGTTTTTTGTCAGTTGATCTATCTCTTTGAGACAATGGCTTGTTAAGTTCCCCCATCAAGATTATGTTATTGGTTATTTGGTTTTTCATTTCCTGTAAAATTCGTCTTATATTGTTGTATGCTCCTATATTTGGTGCACACATATTTATGATTATTAAATCTTCCTCTTCAAGTTTTCCTCTAATAAGTATATAGTGACATTCTTTTTCTCTTTTGATCACTCTTGCTTAGAAGGTCACATTGTCTGTGAACAGAATGGCTACCCCTGCTTTTTTCTGAGGTCCTGGCACAGTAGTATTGTTCTCCATCTTTGACTTTCAGCTTATGAATTTTCTTTTGAGTTAAATGTGTTTCTGTGTACAGCATATTGTTAGGTTTTGATTCTTGATCCAATCTGCTGGTCTATTTCTTTTAATTGGTTGATTGAAGCTTTTTACATTGCTGATTATAACTGATATGTATTGGCTTATCTTTGTTCATATTATTTTTTGCTGCTGATTCCCTGCTTTCGTCCTGTGTTTAACTGCTTGCAGTTTCTTGGTTTCTCTCTGTTGTTGTTCCTGTAATTGTGGTCATTTTGATCTCCTTCTAGAATATCCTTCAGTACTCTTTGTACATTTGGTTTGATGGGCATGAATTTCTTTACTTGTTCATTGTTATTGAAGTATTTTACTTTACCATTCATTTTGAAAGATAGCACTGCAGGATACATCAATATGAGTTCCAAGTTGCTTTGGTTCAGGACTTCAAGCATTTCACACTACCATCTTCTTGACTTGATGATTTGGATTGAGAAATCTGCTGTGATTCTGATAGGGCTTCCTTTACATGTCATCTTTTTCTCTAACAGCTTTTAATATGTTGTTGTGCTAAAATTCTGGGATTTTGATCCGACTACATTTTCATTAACACCTATCAATCTTATGTTGTCCATCTTTGAGTCATCTTGTAGGTGTTCAATTATTTGCTGGTTGTTTGTTATTTTTAAGAGATTTTTCTTTTTCTGGTCAATAGCTGCAACAATGCCGTTAATATCTGAACATCTAGATTCAGTTCCATTCAAAGGATTTTACCAAGTTTTAATAGAATTTTTAACTTCCTCAATATCTCCTTGAATCTGTTTCATGTGTTCTGTTTTTTTTCTATATTGTTCATTCAAGTTTTCCATCATTTTTCTATGTTCTTCTATTTTTTATCAATGTCTTCTTTAGAATGCTGAGCAATTAAATTTAATTATGGTTATCATTTATTTTCTAACCTGAAAGATTATTTCTTCTCTCTCTCTCTGTCTCTCTGTGTCTGTCTGTCTGTCTGTCTGTCTGTCTGTTTCTCATATTTTTAGTGTAGGGTCTACAGGGACTACAGGATCTCACTACCCAAATTGGACTTGTAGTAATTCTGCTGTTTTTAGCTTCTCAAGTGCTGAGATTACAGGCACATGCCACTACACCCAATCTCAGTCACTATCTCAATGTGACCCAGTTGTTTCTTTACTTCAGTTAGAATCATTTCAGAGATTATAGGTGTGCAATTTCCAATTTGTTTTATGCTGATGTCTCCCAGATTTGTTCTGCATGGGTTGGAGGCCTGAGATTGCATTTTGCTTCTTCATCTAGTCATTTTCTATTCCAGAAAGTGCTGTTGGATTTCTATGATAATCCTTGTGATTAAAAAAAAATTTGTAATACTTTATTTTTTTTACTATGAAAGCAATTCTTTATTTTTATTAGTTTTAATAAGAAAGAACAATATATAACAATATGACATTTCAAAACATATTAGTACATTTCAATATTTGATACAACACATATTATTGTCCTCCTACTAGTTATAAGAGTCCAGGATGTAGGTGTTATAATTTTTAAAATCATTATTGGTGCAACCAAATTTCTTCTCACTGAACTAAGAGAAAGTAGTTGTATATATAACCCAATGTTCAATAATCACAGTGGGTTATTAGTAAAACAATGTTGGAAGCAATGCTGGAAGCTGTGTTGATGTAAGCCTTTTACAGCTCAGCATTCTAATCTAGCTTTCTGTTTTATGCCTTGTGGTTCTGTTTTATTCCTTGTGGGTGGTTAAGGGCAAGTTTTAAGCACAACCTGTATAGAAAAACATTTAACTTTTGTATCTCTCAAGGTCAGTCAGATTCCCTCAGAATTTACTTTGGAACCATGTACAGTGCTTTGTAGAACTGTTGTCAGTGTCAGCCTTCTAGATGAGTGTAGTGGTTGATACAATGTGTCAACTTGGCTGAATGACTCAGCAGCCCAGTTTCCTATTGGTGGAAACCCTACTCTGGGATACAATTGGTCCTTCCCTGGAGTGTGATCAGGGCCTGCCTAGGATATGATTGGATTTCTCCCTAGAACGGGATCAAGGGCCCGTCCTGGGGCATGATTGGTTCCACACTAGGGCGCAATGAGCCCACGTCAGAATGACTGAGCACCAAAAGACTTTTTAAAGGGCTGAAGGAGGAGTCAACACTTCACTTGGTCGGAGAAGCTTCGGTCTTCGCATTCAGCCTGGACTTCATCGTCTGGCTTGCAGCACAGACTCTTTGGCCTCCGGCTTAGATCTTTCGCCATCCGTTGCAGACTCTTCAGTGTCCATCTACATACACTTCAGTCTTCCATTGCAGACCCATCAGCTGACAGAGACGTATACGGAGTGCTGCAGTGAAGTCCAGGCCTCGGGATTGAATTCTTCAGTCTGGAGTGTGCAGAAGCCCTGTGCGTACATCCTCATCTGACTCTGTGGCTGACTATTGTAAGCCAATCTTACAATTTCTTATAGATTGTATATTTTGTGTTAATATCCATTCCTTATATTATATCTGTTCCTTACCAATACAATGAATCACTGCCATTACTTGACCAGTTTGGTCTCTGTGAAAGTCTGAGAGAGTGTTTTCTCTCTAAGTGACTATCCTTTGGCACATTATGTATCTTCAGTCCCTTTCCTCGGTAGCCTCATAATCACTTTGAACAGAAAATTTGGAAAACCACTGAGTTGTAGGATGTTATAGCACAGGTTCTTTTATATCTTGAGTCCTCACTGACCTTGAAGGGCTGGGCCAAAATATTGACTATCCTTGTAGCCCTTCTTTTTCTCTAATTTTTGATCTATACACTTATATTCTTCACCTTCCAGAAGAAAAGTTTAGTGATACTATTACTCTATAACATAGATACTTGAGTGTAACATCACTGTCTGAGTATTAAACATCTTAGATTTGACTTGGAATTGGTATTTTCTATCAATCATTAATATGCTAATAAAACAAAAAAGGATATTAAATGAAATTTTGATAGTAGGTAACTATCACTACTGTCAGGGCCACTTTAACACCTGTTCTTCCAGGACATCTTCTGTGTGTTGGAGATTCTTGGTTTGTGCCTGTCCTAAAATCTTGCCTTCCAAATTGATTGATTATGAGATATTGCTTCCCATTTCGCACTGCCCTCCATGTTAAGGTATACAGCTGTGATTATTTTATTACTCCAGCACTTCACAATATTGCTACCCAAGGGAGAACAAGTCGTTAAACAGATATGATATCCTAGCTATCGTAGTATGTAACCTGACTAGTGTTTCAAGAAACAGAGTGTGATAAATGGAGCCCAGGGACAGCTGTGGTCTGTTACTGAAAATCCCGGAAAGGTGGGATAGGGGAATCCCAGAAACCTGGGACTCCAGATAATGGATGGCGGCTTCAGCTGTGGGCTCTCTGTTTCTTGCTTTCTTCCTTCTTTGGAATGCTATTGGTTGACCCCTGAGAGAACCCTATGAAAGGGAAGGGATGGAAGTTGATGGAGATCATCGTCATGTGCATGACTAAGCACATGGTCCTCCTTTGCTGACGTGATTATGCACAAGATCACACTGACTACCCTAAATAAGCCTGACTTGCTTCAGGGGTTCATTGCTCACTGAGGGATAAATCTCAGTGAGTCCTCTGAGCTACCTTCATCCTGTCTTCTCGTCATTCCTTTTAGCACCGGCTCATAACATTACAGCGGTAGTACAATTAGCAATAGCTATAGCATCAAACAAAATTTAGAAAATGATAAACTTTGTTAAATATTGGTTCTATACTTTAGATCATAGGAACAAATTCTATAATTATGTAACAGGATACATCACAAATTGTGTCTGGAGTTTGTACGAAAAGTGTTTCCTGTGAGGCCAATGGCCGAGTTCCAGATGCTTCACTTCATGGAGGGCACCTGGGTTCCTCTGGACAAACTAGTTACTCGGGATGATGAGCATTTCCATGCTGGTTGCTGGTCGTTCGGTTCAGATGAATGGGCTGTGTACCTGCTTGCTCTTTGGACACCTCTACACTAGTCATAGTACAGGCAAATGGGCTGAGTACCTGGATTTCTCTAGCCAAGCTAGTTAGGAGGAGGATAAATTTTGTCTCATGGTTTCGGAATTTCAGGCCATGGTGGGCTGACTCCATCATTTCTTTCAGGCCTACGGCAAGATGGAATAAAATTTCACGTGAAATTCAGACATATGTAATTTGCTCCTGAGTGAGCACATCTTTCATGTCTTTGCACCTAGGGAGCAAAGAATCAGTGCAAGGTTGGAAGACTCAATATACTCTAACGACTATAAAGTAACCTAAATTCCTTTAACAAAGTCCTGCCCCTCTAAAGTTTCCACTACTTCCCTGTGAACTACTTAGATGAACACCAAACTTTGAAAACATGCGTTTTGTGGGAGATGCAAGATGCAAACCATAAAGTTTGGTTTCTCTTGTTGTATTAATAATTTAAAAATATGAAAATATGACTATTTTTACTCCTACAACTATAAACAAATCATTTATGCTTAAATAGTTCTTTGTGCAATTTATCAAGCAGCATCTCTTGTATTAGGTCATATAATTCTTATTGGTCTGTGAGATAATGCTATTAATTCAGTTTTATAGATAGATGGAGTGGAATGAAAAGTTTGTACAGTTATTTTTATTTTTTTATTTTTTTGTTCAAGGTGTCCAAACAGTACTTTATTTTTTATTTTTATTTTTTTTAAATTTTTTAAATTTTATTTATTTTTTTCTTGTTTCAGAACCTTTATTTGTTTATTCACTCATTTTTATGGCCAGCTCAGCCCGGCCCAAAGGCAGGGCTGGTGCAGCATGTGGTGCCAGGGATTGAACCGCAGTCCCTGAAGCCGCCCAAGCTTTCCTAAGCAGGCGCTTTAGACCACTGAGCCATCCTGCCAGGTCCCCAAACAGTACTTTAAAATAGCTCTTCTGATTCCACATTATGTCTTCTCTGTCTCACTGACATAATAACACTTTTAAGATTCAAAAATCAGATTTTCTGTTGTGTAAGATCATCAATAATTACAGTCATCACAAATAACATTCCAGATAGTCTCTGAGTGTGTAGGTTTGGATTTATAGTGACAATTTTTTAAAATCAGCATTCTCGTTCTCAACAGAACAACAACTTTTAAAACAAAATAAAGACAAAACACTTTTATTATGGCTTAGATCTGAAACATCCCTCAAAAGTCTTGTTGGTTTGGGTTATTGGATCATAGAGGTGTTTTACTCACCTGTAGATTTATCTATTAATTAGTTATAACCATGCTAGTAGGAGGGGAGTCCTATTTGGAGGACAGATATTGATTAGGAGACCTGAGGTTTTTTCTCTTGATCCCTCCTTCTATTTGTCTCTGTTTCTGCCTCTCTGTCACATACATAGAGTAATAGGATTTCTGAAATTTATGCACCAAAATAAACCCCTTCACCTTTTAAGTTGCAAGGGTGGGGATTTTTGTCCCAGTAACAGGACAACTTCTTTCATGCTATGAGAATTTGTATAATAGCATTTTTGTACATGCATAAATTTCTGAAGTAAAATATATTAATGTAAAAGAAAGCACTGATTTTTTTTTAAGTAAAAGGAAAGAAACATTAACAACTAGGTATACAGAAAGGAATGTAAATCACCTTGATGCCTTATAGGCTTTCTGTTTTCTGATGCAAAATGTTCCTTTTTTTTTTTTTTTTTTGTGACACCGAGGATTAAATTCAGGACCTTGAGCTTGTCAGGCAAGCACTTATTCTACTGAGCTATCTCCCTGGCTCAAAATGTTCCTATTCTTATACTTGGATTTGAGTCAAACATATTAATTCAAAAAATATCACCACAATAATATGCATAATAACGAATTCTCTTTAAGTATTATTCATCTTAAAAATGATAATTAATTTTACTATATAGATATATTAATAGGATATTGTTTTATTTTACTGTTAGTTGACATATACTAAGAAATAGTATATTTAAATTTAACCTTGAGCCTATGATTTGAATTGATTTCACCCTCAATTACTATAGCTAGGTGAGTCCATAAGTTGTGGAGAAGTAAAATGAACTTGAATTATAAGCTGAAAATATTGTTACCATCAGAAATATGAGTTATTTAATATTTGAATGGAATTCACATGTTTTGACACCTGAAAAGATAAAAGACAAAAATGATTTTTAAAACATTTGTAATTCTTCAACAAATTTTACGTATTAACCAAGGCACAAAATGAGCATGATCTGTATTGGGAAATTTCTATGAAATCAAAATTAAGGAGTGGTTTTATAAACCAAATATTGCAGTTCAAAGTACAAAGTACAAGGACCAGACTTCTTTCTATAAAATCCAATTGGAGTCTGTAATTCTTGCATGTATTTATTGACACTCAGCCCCTCCCCATTTGAAGCTGACAGTGCTAAAAACCATCTTCACTTTACAACAGGCCCTCATCTGACAATCTTTTGAACTGAATAAATTTTAGGAGAGAAATAAATTTAGAAATAATAGAGGAACCATGAGTGAGTTTAATGAATTAAAATAGATTTCTTGCACAAATTCTATGTACTTATGCACCAATTTGCTTCAGAACCCAGTATTGCCATGATGTGAAATTGTTCATCTCAGTCACACCTTTAGACAACTGCTCTTCCTATACACAGAAGTCTGAGTTCATACTTAGCTGTGATGAATATAGGGTATGCAGTTCTACACTCTTGTCCCTGGGACATGTCCATAGCACAAGAAGAGTTGGCTATGCCAGAATAACAGCCTGAAAATTAGAGGAGAGAATGGGATAATTTTAGCAATACAGAAAGAAAAATGCTCTATTAGTCTTTCCTAAGTTTTTAAAATACAAATTTGCTTGATAAGCCCATGATACCTATAGACACTATTCTAGGGGAAGCAAGACTAAGCCAGTTGTAAAAGTCAAACTTGAGAGACTAATAATATGCCAGATATTCCTTCTAAAAGAGTAAGAATGAGAAAAATGAGTGAGTATCTTTTTATTTTAAAGAAAAAAAACAACAATGTTAACAAATTTCAAAACAAAATGATAGGAAATTAGCAATAATTATTATATTTCATATTGTTACCCTCAAAGTAATTATTCAGATCATAAGATATAGACATGTATAATTGTTAATTTTTTAATTTTACTTATTTATTTTTATACATATTAATGAGAAAAAAGATAAAATAGCAATGAAACAATTTGAAAACAGATTAGTAAGACAGTTATAATAATTAATACATTGCATACTGTTGCTTTTATAGTAGTTATTCAGTGGACAAGATGCAGATAAGATATCTTGTCTAAACAATATTAATACAAACCTTTCTTCTCACTGAATTAAGAGAAAGTAGCTATATACCTATCCTAACTTGCACACACACACACACACACACACACACACACACACACATTTCCCTATAAAATGGTCTTTTATTTATATCCCCCTTTTTGTTTCATTTTGTCAGAGATGGGTTTTCCATTGCTGTTTGAGAAGCTACATTTGGAGAAGTCTTTTAAGGACCTTTTCATACTTGATGACAGTCCAAAGACTGTAGGTACTTGCCTTCAGCAAAATAACCTAATATAGTCCAATAGTCCATAATAATAGTGTGTTATCAGCAGAACTGGCAACTGTTAGAAGTTGCTGACTTGAACCTTTTACAGCTCAGCATATTTATATAGCTTAACTTTCCATACCTCATAATTACACTTTTCTGCTATATCACTAAGACCAATAGTCATATGTGACTATTGGTATATGACTAAAAGTATAACTTTTGCACTCTGATAAGGTCAGTCAAATCTCCTCAAGATTTACCCTGAAACTATGTACATCTGTGGATCTTTGGTCAGTGTCAGTCATCTGGTTGAGTCACAGCCATTGCTTGCCCAGTTTGCTCTCTGTGAAAGCCTGAGAGAATTTTTTCTCTCTAGGTAACTCTCCCTAGGCACACTATACATCATAAATCTTATCAAAAGCCTAATTTGCAACCTGTATAGAATAGAAGATGTTGATACTTTAACTATATGTGACAGTTTTCTTAATAGTCTATTTTCATTGATGCATATTTGCAGCACATTGTGATTGTACTTCTCTAGAAGAGCCCGTACAAATACATAACACATTCTAATTCTTTCTTTCATCCAGTGCTTTCCTTGATTCTCTCCCTCCATCTCTGTCTTCTTGCCTTTTGCAAAAGATCTCATTAGGGCTGGAGACACTGGGTAGGCTAGCCCCTGTCCCTTGCCAGAGTTTGCTGATTCTAGCCAAGCTTCTTGCCCTGAAGATTGTTGGAGAGACTAAGCAGCCCTAGCCCAGACCCCAGCCTTCCCACCAGAATTTGCTGAGTCCCACCACCTCTGCTTGTCCTGAAGATGTCCAGAGAAACCTGGTAGGGTCGCCCCTTACCCTATAGCCTTCCCGGTGTTATTTGCTGATCTGGCCACCCTCCCTATCCTGAGACCACCAGGAGTCCTGACTACCTCATCAACCTGCAGGTGCCTTGCAGAGCACTACCCTGTACCAAGCCACAATTGAGAGTCTTGCACATCTTCAACTTGTGCTCGTCATCATGGGCTCCTTCTTGAACTGTGATTTGGCACCTTAAGGTAGAAACCACATTGAATGGCAAACCTACCCTTCCTTCCCACACTCTGGAGAGCCTTGTTGGCCAATACCCCACCCATTACACATCACTGCAAAAAAAAAAAAAAAAAAAAAGACAAAAGGAAAGAACAGGTAATCTCAGACTTCTATCCCACACAAAACAAGTCCAGGAAACCAGATCATAGGACAACTTGGAAGTCACACATCTGAAATTTCTGAGATGAGAGCACCTAAAGTGAAGGAACAACTGCATCAGTCTATGGAGGAAATCAGATCAGAAATACTCTCTTAAATAAAAAAGAAAATGACAACAATCTTGAAAGAATTGCTCAATACATCTAAGGAACATACAGATAAAAATAAAATAAAAGAGATAGAAAATGATGGAAACACTGAATGAACAATATAAGAAAGAACTAGAATGCATAAAACAGATTCAAGCTGATATCCAGGACATTAAGCAGTCCATAAAAATCTGGCAAAATCACTTGAAAGAAACAGAATATAGAATTTCAGACCTTGAAGATAGCTTTTTAGTTAGTGAACATGAAAGGAAACATCTCTTTGAAATAACAAGAAACAAGGAAGTAAAAGTACAACAGTTTCAAGATGATGCAAAGAAAAATATAAGACAAATAAATATCAATGAAATAGCTGGAGATAATACAAGAAACAAAAAAAAGTGTTTGTATTAGTAGTAGTAGTAGTAGTAGTACCAGTAGCAGTAGCAGTAGCAGAGAATTTCCCGAGTATGGTAAAAAAAAAATTCTGATATATGATAACAAGCATATAGAAGTCCAGGTAACCATAATTGAACTAGATCATCACCCAGACACATAATACTCAAAATACCAAAAACTGAGCAAAATAACATAGTATAAAAATCTGTTAGGGAGAAGAAACAGATCACCTACAATGGAAAAATCATCAGAATCACAGTAGATTTCTCAACACAAATCATCAAATGAAGAAGATCTAGGAGTGAGAAATTTGAGGTCCTGAAAGAAAACAGCTTTCAAACCAGAATGAGGTATCATGCAAAACTGTCTATCAAATTTAATGGTGAGATTAGGTACTTCCATCACAAAAAAACACCTGAAGAAATTCATGACAACCAAACCAACCCCACAAAGCACACTGACAGATATTTTAGAAAGAGACAAAGATGACTCACACTTCAACAACAACAGAAGAGAACAACCAAGTAGAGCAAGCGATTAAGCAAAAAGGAAAAACAGGGATCCTAGAGTAGGAAAACAACATGACAAAGATAAGCCAATTCATCTCAGTTATCACTATCAACATAAATAACCTCAACTCACCAATCAAAAGAAGCAGAGTGGAGAAAGAAATAAAATTAAACAATATCCTGCATACAAGAAACACATTTAACTCAAAAAGAAGTTAATAGTCTGAATGTCAAAGGATGGAAAACGATATTCCATGTGATAAGAAATCTGGAAAAATCAGAAGTAGCTATTCTAGTTGTTGACAATGTGAACTGCAAATCAAATATGATTAAGAGACAAAGAAGGTCACTACATACTTGTTAGGAGAAAACTTTAAGAGGAAAAGATAACAATTATAAATATATATGCACCCAATATAGGAGTACCCAATTATATAAGACAAATTTTAACAGACATGAAAAATCAAGTAATCAATAACATCATAACTGTATTGGGGGACTTTAACACCACACTGAAACAAAGAGATAGCTCAACCATATAAAAAATAAGCAGAAAAACAACAGAACCTAACCAAACTTGTGAAGAAATGGACAGTAGACCTTTACAGAGTGTTCCACCCAACAGCATCAGAATATAGATTTTTCTAAGCTTCACATGGAATGCTCTCTAAAATAGATCATGTGCTAGCACATAGAGTATACTTAAGTCAGTGAAAAAGAATTAAAATTATCCCATGCATAATATCTGACTATAATACACTGAAGCTGGAAATTATTGACAAAAGAAACAGCAAAAACTATATAAACACATTGACACTAAATAACACCCTTCTGAACAATCAGTGGGTCACAGATGAAATTAAAGAAGAAATTCAACAAAACTCACAGTCTTAGAAAAATGCAGATACAACCTACTGGAACTTGTGGGATGCAATGAAAGCTGTCTTCAGAGCAAAACTTACAGTGGTAAACTCTCATATCGAAAAAATAGAAAAATCCCAAATAAACAATGTTATGCTGCACCTCAAACTCCTAGAAGAAAGAAGAGCAAGTCAAGTTCAAAGCCTAAAGAAGGCAGGAAATTATGAAGATCAGAGAAAAATATAAATGCAATTGAGACAAAGAAAACTATAGAAAGTATAAATGAATCGAAGAGTTGGTTCTTTGAAAGAATTAATAAAATTGACAAACCCCTAGCCAACCTCACTGAAAGAGGGAAATAAAAATATTCAAATTCATGCAATGAAGAATAAAAAGGATGAAATCACTATAGGACCTATAGAAATTCAGAATATTATCAAAACCTATTTCCAAAATCTCTACTCTTACAGACTGGAAAATACAAAATAAACGGACAGATTCCTAGATACATGTGAATTACCAAAGCTGGATTTTGAAGATGCAAAAATTCTGAATAAACTAATATCAGCCAATTAATTTGAAAATGCAATTTAAAAAATATCAACAAAGAAAAGCCCAGATTCTGATGGATTTACAGCTGAATTCTATAAGAAATTTAGGGAGGACCTAGTGCGATGTCTTTTCAGACTCTTCAATGAAATTGAAAGGAAAACAATTCACCCAAACTCATTCAGGGAGGCAAGTTTTACTATGATACCAAACTAAAGAAGGACCCAACCAAAAAAGAGAACTTCCAGCCAACCTCCCTAATGAACATAGATGCAAATATCCTTAATAAAATACTAGCAAACAGAAAGCATCAAGTCATCATAAACATACATCACAACCAAATGGGATTCATCCCAGGAATGCAAGAAAGTTATAATATATGCAAAATCATATATGTAATACATTGCACCAATAAAGTCAAAGATAAAAATTGCACGATCATCTCAATAGATGCAGGAAAAGTTCTTGACAAAGTCCAACACTCATTTATGATAAAAACAATATAGAAAATTGAAATAGTATTTCTCAATCTGATAAAAGCCATCTACAACAATCTAACAGCCAATATTATCCCTAATGGACAAAAATTGAAAGCCTTCACTTTAAAATCATGAATAAGACAAGGATGTCCACTGCTTCCACTTTTGTTAAATATAGTTCTGGAAATATTAGTAAAAAGAATTAGACAAGAGAAAGAAGTGAAAAAGAATAATGACTGGAAAGGAAGAAGTGAAGTTAGCATTATTTGCAGATGACTTGATACTGTACACAGAAGACCTCAAGAACTCCACTAAAGGACTTGTAGATTTAATAACCAGAATCAATAGCATAGCAGGATACAAATTTAAAACTCAAAAAGCAATAACATTTCTATACACAGACAACAAATGCACTGAAAGAAATTGTGCAAACCACATCTTTCATAATTACACACTAAAGAATGAAATATTTAGGAATAAATCTCATAAAGGAAGTATAAGTTTTTATACAAGGACAGTTATAGTACTCTGAAAAAAAGGACTGAAGAAGGTTTCCTAAAATGGAAAGACATTCTTTGCTCCTGGATAGGAAGAATCAACATTGTCAAAATGGTCAACGGTCAGCTACCAAAATTATTATACATATCCAATGCAATCTCAATTGAAATGCCATTAGTGTACCTCACAAATTTATGAAAAACATTCCTAAAATTCATCTGGAATCAGAAACTACCTAGAATAGCAAAAGCAGTTCTGGGTGACAGAAGAAAGGCAGGAAGCATCACAATCCCTGACTTGAAATTATACTACAAAGCTGCTGTGATAAAATCAGTATCATGCTGCTATAAAAATGGGCCACAGGATCAATGGAACTGACTTGAAGATGTAGACACAACTATAAGCACAGTCAGCCACCTTATCTTTGGAAAGTGGCCAAACATGTTCATGGGAAGAAAAATGGCCTCTTCAACAAATGGTGCTGGAAATATTGGTTTTCCACATGCTTAAGGCTTAAAATATCACGTCTATCACCATGCACAAAATCACAGTTGAGATGGATTAAAGATTGAAATGCTAAAACTGAAACACTAAATCTTCTGGAAAAGAAAGTAGGTAGAAACCTTAAGGACATAGGGGCAGGTAAAGAGTGTATGAACAAAAATCTAACGGCATGGGAAATATTTCTTCTTTTTTTTTTAATCTTAAGTTTCATTTAAATAATTCCAGTGGGAACAGAACAGACCAATTACTATCACTTCTTTATAATACCAATGAGCCAAGCCAAGGAGGGCAAGTATACCTGCAGCCAGCTGCCAGCCAGTGTGATGGGTAGCACCTCAAGGAGGCGGCCCTGGCCCTGGCCCGCTGCTGGAGGAGTATCCATGGTAGAGTGAGGGTTCTTGGTGGTCTCAACAATGGACACCATCAGGCATGCAGCCTCAGAGGCTGCTGTCAAGGCACTGATCTGCACTATAGCTGGCTCCCACAAGAAAGCTTCAAAATTGTTAGTAATGTCCTCATTGTTGACGTCCTCCCCATACCGTATGCCGCCCTGGGCATGCCGAGCCCGTAGTTTGTTCAGGATGTTTGTGGCATCAAAGCCAGCATTGTCACATAGCTGGCATGGGATAATCTCCAAGGCCTTAGCATATGCCCCAATCAATATCTGCTGTTTTCCTGGGATAGTCCGTGAGTAATCCCAAAGGTATTTAGAAAGCTCCATCTCAATGGCTCCACCACCAGCCACCACTGAATCATTCTTGATGGCCCTTCTGACAATCACGATGGCATCATGCAGAGACTGCTCTGTCCCTCCATGAACTGCTCAGCTCCACTGCAGAGGATGAAGGTGCGAGTCTTGGCCTTGGGGCAGCCAGTGAAGAAATTGTACCTTTCACCTCCAATCTGTATCTCTTCGAACAGCTGACAGCGGCCCAGCACATCTGCTGATAGAGCATTCACATTGGTCTCCATTGAGCCTCCGCAGGCGATCATTGTCCTCTTCAAATCCTCCTCAGCCACACGGCCAGCACAGAACATGTCCCTGTCAGCAAAGTACTGGGTGGCCCCATCCTCAATAGGGAGTTTGGACAAAATAACTTTGCCTCCAGAATTATAGGTCTTCTCTAACTTGTCATAGAGAATATTCCACTCAGCATCAACGATTGCCTGATAATCCTCTATTGTGTGGACTCTGATTTCAGCATTGTCTTTCTCACCTTTCAGCTCCAGTTCAACACTTGATAAGGCAATCGTGGGGTTAGTGTACTTCTTAGGTTGCATTTCAAATCCAGCATAAGAGAAAGTCTTGAACGCAACACCAGCCACCAAGCGAGAGTCCTCCAGAGCTCCACCCTGCACCTTCTTGATTTCAGTCATCTTAAGCTACAGCAAATCATCGAGCATCATCACAACATCAACCACTATCTTAGCAAAGAAGGCTTTCTGCTGGGAGATCAGCTTGGAGCTCAGAGCCATCACGGGACACTTCTCCAGCAGATTCCTCTGCTCCACTTTATCTTGCTTCTTCACAGTCACAGCAATCTCCTTGATCTTGTTAATTGCCAACTGTGCAGCTGTGCGAAAAGCTCAGATGATGATCTGGGGGTGCAAACCTTCCGCCACCTAGGGTTTCACCTGTTTCAGAAATTCTGTGTCCAGCAGTGTTACAGAGGTGGTGCGATCACCAACCTCAACATCTTGAGGTTTGGCAATGTCCACTAAAGTCTTTGCCGCAGGATGGACAACATCAAGAAGTTTCAGAATTGTGGCCCCATACTTAGAAATTGTTGCTTTGCCTCGGCCATCTACAATGAGCTTGTCCATGCCACGGGGATCTAGGCTGGTTCTTACAGCCTCAGCAATCACCTGGCAGGCACTGATGTTACAAGCTGAGGGAGGCCTTGTGAGCTGTCAGTCCCCTCTTTCAACAGTATAACTGAGGTGGGCATCATTCTGGCAACTTCTTCAGGGGCTCGCTATTCTGCTCTCTGTGTTCCAGCCACCTAGACAGCCCATAATGCTCTGTGCCAAAGAAATACCTGGAAATTTAGTCAAACTGTTAGACCAGAAGAGGAAAGCCTGCATGGGAAATATTTCAAAGAACAACTGGTATTTCATCTTTTTGAAAATTTTCTGTATATCAAAAGAAATCACCCACAGAGAACAAGGAAAACTCACAAAGTAGGAAACAATTATGCCAGACTCTCCATCAGACAAAGGACTCCTATCTAGAACACATAAAGAATTTTTTAAAATCAGGTCTCCAAAACTAAAAGACTCAGCCCAAAAGTTGACAGTTGAGATGAATATATACTTCACAAATAAAGAGATACAAATGGCAAATAAACACACGAAAAAATGTTCAACATCTTTGGTCATTCAAAAGATGCAAATTAAAACAATCCTGAGGTATCATCTTATGCCAGAAAGAATAGCTAAAAACAAGTCAACCAATAACGAATGCTAGAGAGGCTATGGGGGAAAAGCGCAGTTGATGGGGGTGCAGACTGGTACAACTTTTACAGAAATCAGTGTGGAGGCTCCTCAGAAAGCTAGGATTTGAGGCCCCATTCAAGCTATCTATTCCCCTCCTAGGTATTTTCCCAAAAGATCTGAAATCATCATACCACAGTCAAATATGTGCACCCATGTTTATAGCAGCACAATTTGTCATAGTTAAACCATGGATTAAATCATGGAAACAGCCCAAATGCCCATCAACTGAGTGATAAACAAAAAAGATACAATATCTTTACACAACTGAGTATTATTTGATATAAAAAAATAAATTTGAGGCTTTTGCATATAAATGGATGCAGCTGAGGCCTATGTTTTTAAGTGAAATAAATCAGACCCATCTATTAAAACAAGACCTGTTTAGCTTGTCTGTAAGTGTTAAAGTATCTGCTAAAAAACAATGGTGTCTGAAAATAATTGTCATGATTATTTTGTCGATATCCTAAGTCTGATTTTCAAAGTTTACAATTAATCTCAAGAATAGGAGTTAAGCGCATGTCTGTGAGAAGCAGAATTCGCTCCTTGCTTTTTTGATCCTGATCCAGAGTAATCACATTTTGGGGTGCTATTTATGCCAACTAACCTCTAAAAATATTCATTTTTATTCTATTTTGAAATTTTCAATTGCCTTAAAAATAAGATATTTCCATTCCTGGTTTTCATATTTTCTCTCTGCTAAATATTGTCTGAGAAGCCAAATTAATGGAATGCTTCAAGTTTAGTGATGGGCGGAAACAATGATTTCTCAGGTTTGAAATTTACTTGTGTCAGACTTCCTCTGATGAACTAATACACAACAGAAGAAAGATTACACAAGGCCTCTTTCCAGTCATCAATGCTGACACAGATAAAATGTGCCATTTGTCTCAAGTCAGAACTCACTAGCATCCTCTGATGAACAGATTCCATAAAGTATAATCAAGTTCTACTTAATCTTGAACCCTATGAGTCAACATCACCTTTTTAAATAACTATTTGTTACATGCTCTATGTATATAAATTTAAAATATAATATGTTGATGAAATAACTCAGATTTAGCAGGCTAGGAGATTAGGACCCTTTCATCATTGAAAAGATTGTTACTTACAGTTCCCAAAAAGAGGGGCTAGCCCCCACTAGAGTGTGGCTTGGCACCTAAGTGAGTCAGAAAGCAGAAGGAGAAGTGTTCTATAGCAAGAGCACCTTTTTGTCGTTTCTGTAGGCAGGAATAGGCAAGGCAGAGTAAACAGTGGATGACTACTTGGCATAATTTCCACTGGCTGTTAGACAAAGAGGCTGCCCCTATGACTTGGGCAAATGAAAAAGAGCCAGAATGACAGCAATAAGATTAGTGCTGAGGTGTGGGATCTGGGTGGGTTAGGTTACCTGGGAATAGCGCATTCATGGGAAACTATTTTACTACCTCTAGGCCTTGACCTATCTGGGAGGTGTGTTCCCTCCATGGTTCCTGAAAGTTGCATAGCACCAAAATATAGAAAAGAAAAGAAATGGCTACTATAGGAATTTGATTTACAATATTTATTTTAATGTGTAAATGCTCATTTATGGCTACACAAGATATGGTGTAGTAGTCAGATCTTAGCATGAATAAATAGAATAATTATGACCTTGGCATAAGAGTGGACGTCACTATGTAGTGGGATTTGTGCCTTCTCTCCTGCTGTGTGTGTGTGTGTGTTTGTGTGTGTGTATGTGTGTGTGTGTGATATCACTGGGATTTCCACCAGAAAACTGCCTTTCTAAGTGGGAGAAAGTGTTGTAAAAAAATATAACCCTTTTGAAATTTACATAGGAATATTTCTTTAAACATTAAGCACATATTTAAATTTACAATGTTCAAAAACATTGAACTGAGTTTTTATGTAAAAGTGAGTACGCATCTAGGCTGAGTATTAACTGGTAGATCTCCACATCTGTGCCGGTACAAGAATAAGTGGAAGTCATCTCCAGCACCAGGAAATCCCTGGTTTCCCACATGTGGTAACTCCATATCTGCTCCTTAGATACAACTTCACTGTAACACTTAGGCAGACATATATAGTGTTTATCAGTAAACCTGAAACAAAAAAAAGAATAAGACCCTAATAAAAATATTAACAATTTTATAAAAATTCAATGATTTAATAAATTGAGAGATCTATTTATTAAAGACTAGAGCTTTAACAACAAATGGTCCACTAGGCATCATTTAAGATCGAATCTATAGCAGTATCCATTTCATCAAATTAGAAAAATTTAACCAAAGCACAACTCTCTTTTTCAATTAACTTCTCTATTATACCTGGAATTTATTTTTCCTTTCAATCTACACTTAGACTTTAGTTCAAAATTTGAAAAATTTCCCTGATTATGGAAACATTAATTATGACAACACTACCTGGAAAGTTAGCCTTAAATGAGCAGTTGCATTATGTACGTAATGACCAGGTAAGGCTTCCTTTTTGTCATTGTTATTTTTCAGATACTACTTGAAATTTGAATAGGATGCTTAAACAAATTTTGGATGTTTAAAAGGTTAATTCACAGATTGTAACTGTCATAAAACATAACTTCATCGGTAGCTGGCAGTTGTTTGACTTTTGAGCTGTGTGTGTTTTGTGTATGCCTAGAATCCATCTGGGCTCAACCAAATGTAATCTTTTCTCCTCACCTCACTGTTCACTGGGTTGAAATTTTGCAAATAGAAAACTAGAAATTTGCTTATTTTGAAGTTTTTCTCTAATCTTTTAATTGCATTGGAAGAAATTCACAATCTTAAAACTAGCATTAAAAGAAAAGGCAACTGTCATCATTATTATGACAGAAATACCCCACTAGTATTTTAAATGCCTTTCTTGGAGCAACAACTACAGCTACTTGGATGTTGTAGCTCTTGATTCTAGCTTGGGAAGTACTATCTTGAAGGTGCCTTTGTGTGTAAATCTCTTTCAATTATTTAACTCTAAGAATACTCATTCACCTTGCTTTCAGCTGCCTGCTCACAAGACATATGAAAGTGTAGAAAAGAGAACAATTAACTTTAATTATGAAACTCCTAAGAAACCTAAAAAATACTGATCAGATGGTCAAGATGAGTAAGTGCTCTCCAGCAGCCAGAATAAAAGCCCCGAAGTCTGACTTTAGAGAGACTATTAACACTTGAGCTTGTTAGCATGTAGGCTGTGTTGGTAAAGTGACAGGAAAGGACTAGAGATGTTTGTTGAATAGTGTGATATGTGTTTTATAATCTTATGATTACTGTGAGTCTAAGTAAAATTAGCTTTTCAATTATAGTTAATGTGAATATTCTTTCTCATCACTAACACCATTTAGATCTTTCTCTTGTACCCTTAGCTGTAGCTGAGCCAGATTGCTGGCTGATAGCAATGTTGACAACTGTGCACCAATATACAAATGAGATAGTTAGTGACCTCGATTTTCCCCTCCAAAACTGACGTATGGAAGGAGAGTGCTGTTCTGGAACCATCAGGTCAGTGCCTTTAGACTGCCACTTTAGGGACATATCACTGTGATTCTGTGATGCACTGTGGTTGTGTGTCTTGTTTTGTGAGTATTCACTTTGCAATGACATTGGCCAATACAAGAGTGAGTGATCTGTTCTTCAGTGAGGATGACTTGACAACATTTTAGATCTGTTCAAGTGTCATCATGCAAGGCCTGATTTCCCAGACTGTTTCAAGCATTTTTTTCATGGGTGAATTGGGTTTGTTTCCTTACTAGCTCTCTGCATTCAAGCAATTTCATTTTACTTATTTTTGTCTATAATTTCACATATTCTTTTGGCTTACTTTTGTTTATTGAACATTTTGTCATAATATTTTGTAATATACTGATTGGTTCCACAACTATCCTTGTTTCAACTGACACATAATTTGATTAAAGAATAGAGCTTGCCCCTCTTTTAAAAATTATAATACCTGAGATTAAGTTGTTAACAGTTATCAGGGAACCAGGTCACCCTTATCATTCCAGCATGGAACTTAATAGCAGGCTATTAAGTTCATAGTTCAATGACAGTCAATACGGGAAGACTTACACCAGGGGAAAATGGACTCTGTGTGTTTAGAAAGATTAATGGCAAGCATAGGTAATGCCCAGTCCAACAAACTCATGGGATGCTCTTCTTAATCTGTGATCATCAGAAGTGCAAAGGATAAAAATGAGCAAAAGCAAGCATCTGTTTATGAACTAAAATTAGAAAAATACAATAGCTACTTTTTGTTAAGTAACTAACATGTGCCAGGCAGCATTTTGTGTCCTGTATCATTTTATTGTGTTTTCAATAATTTTTCATATTAGTTTTCGTAGTTTTCTATATGAGTTTGATCTTTTCTAGCTTATGGTGAGATGGAGGCTATGGTTTAATTAATTTTCCAAAAGCTATATAGTTGGCGTATATCCCAGCTTATAGCAGTTCTCATAATATAATTATTCACAGTGAACATTTCACTCTAAAACACGTCCAAGTTTGAAAAGAAGAAAGTAAACAGAGAGAGGTTCTTAGACTGTTCTGGAACTAGTAGAATTATTTATCTAAGGTGTGGTGTAATAAAGTTAAGGATGCATATTAAAATTTCCACTAAAAAGTAGTAAGATAAAATAAAATGTCTACTGAAAGATGATCATTAAAATCATAAAAATGTAAAACGAAAACATAAACAGAGGGTTAAAAAGTTAATAGTCAAAGCTATTTGATTAACCCAAAACAAGTTAGAAAGGAGAAATAAGGAACATTAATTCAAGCACATGAAAACAAAATAATAGAATGAAATGAAATACAGTGGTACTTAATTTATATGTAAATAGATTAAAGGACTCAAAAGATAAAGTACTACAACAGATTAAAAACCACCAAGAGATAATCGTGCACACTAAACATGTTTTTTAAGTATAAATACACAGATATGTTAAAACTAAATACCATGATACAGAGGGACAAGAGAGAGCAAGAAAGAAACTTAGGAGATAGCAGAAGGAATGAAAGGCAGAGTTTACTAGAAATAAATAGATTTTCATTTTACTTAAAGGCTATTTTGAAGTTGGAGGTCACAAACTTCAGAATTCAGGCCTCTAATAAGCTTGACAGGAAAATACTATTGTGAGGAAAAGAAATTACGAATGCGAGGTTAGGTCAAGAACTAATAAAATGAAATTTGCTAAAATCCAAAATGTGGAAAGCCAGCCTATGACCATCATTTGCTGTGTGCTCAAATGCTATGTTGTCTCAACATTTACAATTTAAATGCAGAAAACATCTGGTCACATTGTCACACAACCGCATTATCTGTTCTTAATGACACCATCTTTCCAAGAAAACAAAACAACGATAGTTTATTCAATTCAGTTTTGTAACAGCTGCATCATTAAACACAAAAAGATTTCGTAGTTGTTTAATATTAAAGAATTTATGATTTCATAGGGACAAAATCATTATCCGGTTGACATTTAGTTTCTCATGATTTGTTTTATAAACAATAAAATATAATTACATTATATTTCAGAAAATATTTCCATGTAAAATGCATTTTAAAACCTTTCAACTTGAAGACATTAAACATTTCATTGCTTCGATATATAAGTTGATAAAACTTACCCACATATAGTATTTGAATAATCACAGTCACATAGATTTTCATGTTTTGGGAGATAATAATATGATTACATTTTCTAAATGACTTGTGTTGCTCAAATAAAGTAATAAAAGAAACTATTTTTCCTTACAGCTTCAGCTATGTATTACATGATGAGATAAGAAAGAAAATATACTATAAAATGTTTTCATATCCGATATTGTTTGTGAGTTGGGTACTGTAAGCCTTGACTTATCATCAGCTTCACTTCAGTATGATACTAGGACTTGACTGTGACCCAGGCTATCTACCATTATAAAAATAATGACTTACCACCTTACTCCAGAGCAGTTAGGGTGTTGCTTCTTTTTGAGTCTGATAATGGCTTTGTTTAGTGAAGTCAAAAGAGCAGCTATAGGCACTACTTGTACATAGAAACTACCTTTGATTGTATTTTTATTACTTGTACCTGTCTGTGGAGTTCATGGCCCGGTGTGTTGTCCACTTCCCAGCGCTCAACCAAAGGTTCACTCATTTCTGATTCTACCCTGTACCTTAGGACAATCTCCAAGGAGCTGTTTTCTGTAACCTCACAGCTACACTTCACTAGTCACTTCATCTATGTGAGACTTCATCTCATTAAATATAAAGTAGAGAATAATGCTGATTTCAAAGAAAATTACAAAGATTAAATGCATTAGTGTACCTAGAATGCCAAGGGAAGATCTGAACTTAGCACATAAGAAGAATCAAGAGAAAGCAAATCCTTTATTTGTTAAAGATTGAGTTGGAAATGTCTGTATGGCTTCTGCCTTTGACTTAGCAAATTTGGCTCTTTAGGTTTTACTCTCCATCCATGCAAGGTTGAAACACATTTATCAAGAGTTAATTCTTCTTACTCCTTTCAATGCCATGCAGTTGTAAGTTTAAAACAGTGGAAAGGTAGGACCATTTTTCTTTGCCTTATAAGAGTCACAGCCAGCACTACAATAACAAAAGACAAGGTGACAAAAAGAAAAGCATAACAATTTTTTAAAATATTTATTTATTTATTTATTTACTTGGTACAGGGTCTCACTACACAGCTCAGACTCATAGTGATCCTTCTGTCTCAGTCTCCTCAGTGCTGGAATTACAGGTGTGCAATATCATACCCAGTTTGGGTGGCTGGTATGGTGCAGGGCTGATGGCATGTGGTGCCTGGGATCAAACCTGGGTCCTTGTGCTTGGTAGGCAGGCACTTAGACCACTGAGCTATCTTCCTGGCCAAGCATAACAAATTGCTTTGACAAAATTTACTTGACATGGAAGCCTTCAGAATGAACACCCAAAGAGCCTATTATTATGCGTAGGTTCTATGAAGAAAGGACAGTAAATAGAAATCTGATTAGAAAAATAGCCATGATTTGATGTAGCAGGCTAGAAATCCAGCAAGGCCTGTTTACTCAGATTCTCCTAAGCCTGTCTGTATAGCACTCCTTCCTCCCCACACATGAGATGAGAGCCCTTTTGGAATGATAGTCTTAAAATCTAGCAGGCAGGGTGGGTCACAATGCCCTGTGGTCAGTCTTTAAGAGATGGGCAGTAGTAGAATGTTAGTGTTATTTTCAGGCTTTATAGTTTGATTGGGGAAAATGAGTTCTAGTTTCTATGTTTTTTTCTTTCATCTTTTTGAGACAAAGTTTCCCTGTGCAGTTCAGGCTGACCTGGAGCTCACTTTGTAGTGGGTCTCAAACTCACAGCCATCCTCCTGCCTCAGCCTCCTGACTGTTGGGATTATACATATGTGTCACCACACCAGTTAAGTAACCATATTAGAAGAGAATTCTAGATTCTACTATTCACTTCAGGGAAGAATTAGAGTCAGGAGACAGAGGGCAAGAGAGAGGAGGCTAAGGCTATTTTTTCTCCGTTCCAATGTCCATCATTTGAAAGTGCTCAGCATGCCAAACCACCATATTTTGTGGATCATTTTTGGGGCCCCAACAAATTCACTTCCAAGTTAAAGTTTAAGAATAACTCTGTGGTGTTACCTAGTAATGCATTCCCTAAGATGGTCTTTCCTGCAGTCAGGACCAAGACAGTAGGTGCTGATTTGGCTTTGAGGTTAAACTTGAGCTGGTTATGCATCCCTACCCAATTCTAATTTATGTCTCAGAGATGGATAAAGCTTCACTCTCCCTCCCCAATTATTTTCCAAATCCCATTTTCTACTGAAGTAAATATCTAGAACAATTTCTATGTGATTTAAAAAATCCCTGCTTAATATAGGTGAATAAATAAAATATTAAAAATAGACAGCACCAGTAAAGGGAAGACTTTATGTAACAGCTAGTTATTCAGAGCAAGAGTTCTAAAATGCTTTCGGAAAAACTGCACTTGTGGATTAGCGACCAAAGCATATGACAGGTGCTACTGGAGCTTCTAAATAAGAAAAGCAACACAATCCTCCAAGAGCTTGCAATGTAGTAATGTTACTTGGGTACATGCACCAATATATCTAAATGAGGAGCCTGTATGGTTAGGGGGTTGGCCAGATAGCTCAGCAGACTAAAGTGCCTGCTTAGGCAGAGCACAGGACAGGGATTCAATCCCAGCACCGCAGTCCATGCCACCCTGGCCCTGGGGTGTACTGAGGTAGTGACTGAGACTGGGCATGGTGGTGAAAGCCTATAAGTCCAATGCTTAAGTAAAGTAAAGAATAAGGAGCCTATGTAGTGCATGAATCGCAAAAGCAAAGCCATAGGAATTCAGACGATGGAATGATTCGTGGGAATTAGGATGACTTCATGGAGATTGTGTCACTTGGTATGGGTACAAATATATTAGGCAGAGTAGTTAAGAATCACACCCTGCTTAATTAAATGAGAAAGAAAAAACACATCCATCCAACAACAGTTGGCTTTGATCTGAGCAGAGCATATTAGTAAGAGCGCAGAAGTTAAACCCAAGTAAAACCTGCTCAGGATCAGAAAATAAAGATGAATGCCACACAAATATTCAAACTAAGTCAAGTCAATGTGCATATCTTGTAAGTGAACCTGTGTGTCATGTATCATTTTGTCAGCAGTGTGTAGGAGGAGTTGAAAAAAGATGATTCCTAATTGGAAACTGCGCCACAGGAATTTGTGTGTAAGGAATTATAGATAGAACTAAGAATTGAAGAAGGAAAGAAATGGCTGGGTTCATGAATGTCTGAAATCAATAAGGCATTAAAATTTGGTGCCCTGAGCCAGCCAAATAGTTCAGAGGATTAAAGCACCTGCTAGCAGGGGCAGTGGCAAGGGTTGAATCCCAGCTCTTGGGAGGCTGTAAATAGGCAGATCACTATGACTCTGATCTAGTAGTAAGACCCTGAACACCCTGAAGACCCTTCCCTAAAATCCAAAAAAAAAAAAAAAAAAAAGAAGTTGGTGACCTGGAGATTGTGACTGCTGTAATCTGGGGAGGTAGGAACATGCAGAGAGAGGTTTGTGGAAAGGGTAATGTTTATAACACAGTCTGGGGTAGCATCTTCTGTTTCAGGGTTGGTGCTTCAGCTCTTATAACTAGTCTTCACACCCTGAGACATTCTGGGTTCTTTCTGGAGCCTCAGTCTCAGCCCACAGAGTAATGTCACTCACCCAGCTCACACTTGCTAGGTGAAAACAATAGGCAGGGCATCACTGACCTGTAGCATTGCTTTAAAATCAGCAACTAGGATAGACCCATTTTCATTGGTTAATGCTAAGCAAAAGGGTGAAGAAATCCTAGCCCTGTCTTCATGTATTAGTACATAGAATCAGGCCCGGCATAGACAAAATGGCGACAGATGCTGTTCTTTCAAGGAGAGCTGTCTTGGAGGTCTTCTACAGTGCAGCACTCTGTCCAGGCCTCTCCTCAGGTCACAAAGTTCTTGGTAATTTGATTTCCAGATCTAAGGAACACGAAGCATTTGACTAAAGAATGACAGAAGGATGGAGGAGATTTTAAGCATGAATTAAATGTTTGAATTATAAACCTAATATAAAACTATAACTTTCAAAAAAGAAAAATCATTCATGAACCAATTAAAGCTGTTTGCAATTTCATTATACAGGAAATTATTTTTAAAGAACTGACAAGCAAACATTCTGGCTTTTTCAAGGTCTCACTGAATATGAAACTGGATAAAAAAAACCACGGTGAGAGTACATAAGCTGTTGAAGGATAACATTACCAATTGACTTTATTAAGGCTGATATTCCCTTCCTAAGGATTTCTCAATCACTTATCTGATTTCTGAGTAAGAGTAATGATGTTTTAGAGATTTAGTTGTATCATGAGAAATCAATTTTTGTTTGCATATATCATACAAGATACAGGATCTAGGGGCCAGTAAGATAGTTCAACAGCCTAAAGTACCTGCTTAGGAAGCTTAGGTGAGGTGCAGGGACCACAATATGATCCCTGGCACCACATGTCATGCCGGCCCTGCCCCCAGGGCAGGATGAACTGGCCATAAAAAAGGATACAAGAACTAGATAACTTGTACAGAGCATGATGTTGCAAAACCTGTTTGGCTATTTGAGACTAACATATACATAAAACTGAATCGTTGTTAGTAGTTTCATAAAACCTCTTATTTGAATATAACATGGTTATAATAATCCAAGCTTCATACAATTTTTTATTTGAATATAACATAGTCTTTTTTTTGGCCCACTCCTCCTGCCCTGAGGGCAGGGCTAGCATGGCATGTGGTGCTGGGGATTGAATCATGGTGCCCTGTGCCTGCCTAAGCTTGCTGCAGCAGGCACGTTAGACTGCTAAGCTATCTCACCAGTCTCCTCCCCTTTTTTTTTTTTTTTTTTTGGCATAGTCTTGATATTTTTGTGCTTTTAATTACCTTCATACAAATTTGTATTTCATTCTTACATTAATTCTGTGTTCCTGGGTCTGTCACTAGCTTCATAAAATGAATAAGACTCCCAACCCACACACATTCACAAAGCTATAGAATATAAGAGCTGGAATTTGCATTCAGGTCTATTATTAACTCTAGTGCTCTTCAAGTGAAATCACTGGTATTGAGAATTTTTTGCAAACCCCAATTTTGAACTGTAGACTAGGCACCAATTTATATTCTGATCATCTTGCAGAAGAGATAGACTTGCACTTGAAGCCACATAAACCTTGATAATGAAACAACACAGCATTTCTCTACAGCAAATTTGAAAATACAGTCTCTATGGTCTTGAATCAGGAATAAACATGTTTTTATTATCAGTATTTTGTACACTGGAACTGGGATGGAAAATAGTTCTTGCTACCATGTATAAAAATATAAGGTCTTTTCTTTCATAAGTTTTTGGCTTGCTTACTTGTTTGCTTGCTTGCTTGACTGCAGTTCACCCAAACAACTCTATATTGATTTTGACAATTTTCACTAAGAATAAGGATAAGTGTACAGAACATTCCATATGGCAACATGAAGAAAGAAAATTCATGAAAATCTCTTGGATAGATTTGCCACACTTCCCTGAATGAATAGCAAAACTATTTCATTACAAACAAAGTAGCTGCATCTGAAGCTACTGCTTCTCCACTTTACTCTGAGGCAGCCAAAAGTAAAATAAACACAGCCCTGTTGGCTTACAATTAAAACTAATTATTCCAAAAGACAGAAGATTTTATGTAAAATAATGTTCACAAAGCATTTTACATGTAAGGGACCTGCGCTTCATCGCCCAGAAACAAATTTCTCTCAGAGGCACTCCTGAGACAAGTCCATGCCACTACCCTTAGGAAGGAACAAGAAAAGAAACACACTCACTGTTGATGAAGCTCTTGCCTGCCTATTTAGGGCACCCTAGCCAGGTTCTTTCGGCACAGAATTTGATTCCACTTGTTTGAAACAGGTAGCCATTTGTCGACAGCAAAGAGAAGTCACTGCTCAATCAAACTCAATTTCTAGAGAGGCACCAAGACAATAGAGTGGTAAGCAGCAGATAAAGAACCTCTCTGAGCCTCACCCACCAGATGCTGGAATGTGGCAACTTGAGGAAGATAAGAAGAAAGGGAGTGGATACCTTGGACCCAGGAAGGATCTGAAGCAGAAATACCATCTAAGAAGGAGGTATCTGATAGTACCTTCTCCCTGAGGTGGGCCCTCACTGTATGAGGACTGGTTCAAAGTTATGGATACACAATGACTCCTGGAAAAGCCAGAAGCCTCCATGAAGAGACACTGCAATGGAGGGAAGCAGTGGACTTGAATGACTATGCTAGCACTTGATGAGTGCTGAGAGCTCAGTTATCCCACAACAGATAACTGAGCACTTGACCCAGAGCCACTGGAGAGGAGCTGACTGGATTCATAACTCAGAATAGCTGCTGGATCCATCTAGCAGCTCTCTGTTAGGCCCAGACATGTGGAAATGTAGCAATGGCTGCACGCCAAATGAGCCTGGTCTCAGCCATAAGGCCTAGGCTTGCTGAAATTGCCGCTACCCTGCCAAAAAGCTACCGCTGGCTTACTGGGATCAATCAACACAGATAAGGTCTCTGTCCATACATTGTCTACCAGGGACAGCAGATACATATCTAGAAATGGACTTGTCTGTTCTCTCTCTCTCTCTCTCTCTCTCTCTCTCTCTCTCTCTCTCTCTCTCTCTCTTCCTTTCTTTCATTTGTTTTTTTTTGTGGGGGTAGCGGTTTCTTTTGTTTTTATTTATGTTTTGCTATTTTCTATTTTTCTCCTTCATTGTTTGATCTTGCTTTTATGAGTGTGACCATGGTTTCTAGACTTTTTCTGGCTGTGATTCTGCTTTGTTCCTTTTCTCTCTTCTCTCTTTCCCTCCAGTTTTCAGCACCATCTCCCCAAAAGTAGCATGATCCCCCTTTGTCTTCCAGCCTGTTAATCTCATCCTCACTTTCTACTTCTCTGTTTTCTCCCTAATTTTAAACTTTAACCCTGAAAGCAAATTGACAGATTAGGAACTGATCTCGTGAAGATAATTTTATCATTTGTTTTAATTATTTTCTATTTATTTATTTATTTAGTCTTTTTGAGACAGGGTTTCATTACACAGTTCAAGCTGGCCTTGAGTTCACTTCTGTAGCCCAGGCTGGTCTCGAACTTGCACTGATCCTCCTGCCTCAGCCTTCCAAGTGCTGGGATTACAGGCGTGCATCACCAAGCCTGGCTTCTCATTTGTTTTTGATTTTGTTATACAACTTCAAATCTAGTTCATATTATTAAAGATGGTAAATAAATGCTTCTCTCAACTTGTCATTTTCTAGACTGAATTTCATCCTATTGTCATTGTTGATGGCACTACCATAGCTGAAAGTGACATAACCATTTTAAACAGCTCTTTTTTTCTGGTATATCAAGGCTGGGATTGAGTAAGCATCACAGACAGTAGTGTGGCACAGTGACAAAGAACCCTAGCTGGCCCAAAAAGGCAGTAACATTTCATCTCCAACAAACTGAAGAGGTAGGATCTTGCAGCAGACTCAAAGCTCAAAAAGCTACACTGGAAGCTACCTGGAAAAGTAGCCATTTTCTAGGAGTTCTAAATACTAGTAGTAAAGCAAGCTACTATAGGCAACTTACAAGCAGCACCCTTGTGGAATTAAACTAAAAGCAAACAAACCCCCCCCCAAAAAAAAAAAAAAAAAAAAAAAGGAAATGGGAAGGCATTTAAAAAAGTTACAATCCCAGACAGACACCCAGGGAGTACTATGGTGGGACAATCAAAAAGCCACTCACCTTTGAATTGATAACAACAAACAAATCACCTATAAAGGGAAGCACATCACAATGATAGCAATTTTTTCAGCACAGAAACTTAAGTAAAGAAAAACTTAGAATTAACTATTTCAAGTTCTAAAGCAGTGGTTCTCAACCTTTCTAATGCCATGACTCTGCAATACAGTTCCTCATGTTGTGGTGACACCAAACCAAGAAATAATTTTGGTGGCTACTTGAAAACTGTAATTTTGCTACAGTTATGATTTGGAATGGCTTTAGGCAACCCCTGTGTTTTGGTGGGTCAACCCCTGCTGGGGTTACAACCCATAGGTTGAGAACCACTGTAGGAAAATAACCTTTGACTCAGACTGATGTACACCACAAAACTATCATTCAAAACTGATGGAGAAGTAAGATACTTCCATAGAAAAGAATGTCTGAGGAAATTTATAACCACAAAGTCAGCACTCCAAATGTTTTCAAGGACACTGTAGAAAGAGTTAGTGAGGATTACAACTCTGTGAACCCCAGTAGAAGGAATCCAGCAGGCAAGGCAAATAATTAAACAGGCAGAGGCAAAAAATGATGGGAAGCCCAAGTCAGGAAAATTCATGACAAGGACAAATCAATGTGTATCACTTATAACCATCAATGCTAATGATCTCAATTCACCGGTCAAGAAACAAAGATTTACAGAATAGATCAAGAAGGAAGATCCAACAATATGCTGCATACAAGAAACACAATGAACTCAAAAGGAAACTCATAGACTGAAAGTCAGATGATGCAAAAACGGTACTCCACGTAACAAGCCCAGAAAAAAGTATGGGTAGCTATTCTATTTGGAGACAGAGTGCATTTCAAATTCAGAGGGACTAAGAGAAATATGGCTGATCACTACATCTTTGCAAGGCAAACAACTCAACAGGAAGAGGTAATAATTGTGAATATATATGTCACAAATACCAGTGTACTCAACTATATAAACAAACAATAGGCATGAAAAATCAAGTAAACACTTACACAATTGTATTGGAAAATATTCAGTACCCCAGTGCAACAACAAGAAAGATGAACTAGACAAAAAAAATTGACAATGAAATATTAAAACTGAATGAAGCTTTTGAACAAATGGATATAATAGATACTTTAGATTATTTTACCACACATCGAAATATACATTCTTAGCTGCACACAGGACATTCTCCAAAATAGAGCACAAAATACCTCATAGAACATGATTAAGTAAAAAGAATTGAAATTGTCCCATGCATGCATTAGCAGGTCATAATGCAATGAAATTGGAAATCAATGTCACAAAAAACCATAAGAACTCCATAAACACATGGAAATTAAATAATACCCTCCCGAACAACCAATGGGTCGCAGATGAAAGGAAAGAAGAAATTAGAGATTTTCTGCATTTAAATGATAATGACAATACAATATACAGAATCTTGTGAGGCACAATGGAAGCAGTCCTTAGAGGGAAATTTGTAGCAATGAATACCCATACCAAGAAAAAAGGGCAAGCACAAGTAAATAATTTAATGAATCTCAAATTTCTAGAAAAAGAAGAGAAGACTAAGCCAAAAGCTTGTATGAGGGAGGAAATTTGATGAAGTTTGTACAATGAAGACTAAAAATTATAAAAAGTCAGTGAATTAAAGAGTGAGAGTGAAGGGCGGGGGTGATTGCTCGGTAGAATAAGCACTTGGTTACTTAGGAGTGGAGAAACCCCAGCCACCCACCCCACCTTCCAGGGAGCCTCAGTCTGAAGGAGCCCTTGTGCCTGGTGCATACTTTCATACTATGAGTTTGGCAGAACAACCAAACAAGCAGAGAGGGGGTGCCTAGGACAAAGCAAATGGCTCCTGGAGTAACCGAGAGTAAATCCACCCTAACAAGGGGAAATACTTTGCATACAAACTCCTAATATATAATTGCTTCTATTATATAACTATAGACTTTATTTCTATGGTATAAAATCTGTAGCTACCACAGTTTGTCATTTCCTAAATTGTGCTTATTCCTAACTATACTAGTGTATCTATGATACCTTATCTATTGTAACCTGTTGCCCTCTGTTGTATAACAGCATTGGGAAGCTCTGGGGTAATAACCTACCACAGCCATACTCATCCATAGAAAAGGATAAACTGGAGAGTTTTATAAGCAAATGGTTACAACTTGAAGCTGAAATGTGAGAGGCTGAAAGAGTAAATAAGAGAAAAATGTACAATATATATTACAAAATAGGAAGAAACTTAAAAAGAGAAGAGAAATGGGGGGGGGTGGAGCCAGATAGCTCAGCAGATTAAAGTGCCCGCTTAGACAGACGCAGGGACTGGGGTTGGATCCAACACCTGCTGTGCCGGCCCCTCCCTGCTGGGCAAGCTGAAATGGTGGTGTGCGCTTGTAATCTCAGTGCTTGGGAGGCTGAAAACAGGAGGATCGCTAGAGCCCAATCGTGCAGTGAGACCCTGTAGACCCTGTACTAAATACTTAAAAAGAAAAGAAAAGAGAAAGGGGGATGAGGAATCAAGAAAAGAAAAAAAAAAAAAACAATGATATATGATAATTAAAATAATTATATTACTAATTTCTCTTAGTTCATTAAAAAGCAAGCTTTGTGCTAATACTGTTTGGACAGTTAAATGACACATCTTGTATTCTAAGTAACTAATTTAAAGATAGCAATATCCAATGTATTGATCACTGCTACCCTCCTTATTGTCTCATTTTGAAATTTTATTTTTTCTCTTTGAAATAAAAAATCTATTCCACTAATGAAGCCTTGATTTATTTACCTATTTTCATCTCATTTTTCCACTCAGCCAGAAAATAGCAATATTGTGCAGCTCAAGAAGTCTAAAGACAGGCAGAAGTGTGTGAAGAATAGATAAATACAGAAAGCCTCTTGAAACCAGTGGTTACTCTATCTGTGAGAGCAAATCTAAAATAGCAGAAATCCCACTCTACAACTAGTTTCAGGGCAACTACAACTTTGCTTTGAGACATAGAAAATATTTTCTTGTCTCTCCATACATGAGGGAAAAGAAACGGACACACCCATGCCGTTCACAACTGACTGTGAATGCGCGGCAGCAAGGCGCTGTCCGCGAGTCCACAGCCCTCCACCAGAAGAGCCACGGTCAACGCAGGCAGCTGCCTTGGACCTTCACTAAGGAGAACCAGCTCTCTAAATTACTACTGCCACGTAACCTGGAATTTAGGTTTCACTTCCCCATGGAACATAAATGTTCTCCATTGATTTCATTCTATTCATGTTTTGTTTGGGTACCAGGAATTGAACACAGGACCTTGCGCTTGCCAGGCAGGCACTTGTGCTGTTGAGCTGTATCTCCAGCCCTTTCACTGATTTTAAACCAGTACCCTGAGTCTAAAACAATATGCTATTTAACAATCATGGTAAATAAGATCAAAATGGGTCAAAATGCTTACAACTGATAGGGGGGAAATGCTCTAGAGTTTAAATACGAAGGAATTTCTACAGTTGAGAATGCTAGTGATCCTATCCCTTAAGGAAAAATGCCAAAGAGAAAGGAAGGGGGGAAGATGGAAGCATTGAAGTGGTACAATCCTAGAGGGTGTTGCCTAACGAGTGGTAGTTAGGTTATTGATGTTACTGTCCCCCGAAGAGATTGCGAGGGAACCCTAGTTAACTCCCACAAGAGTGAGTTATTGTACAGAAGTAAGCCTGGTCTCTAGGGATCTCTGGTTTCCTGTCTTGCCATCTGATTTGTCTCATTCAGAGACTTTCTTAGAGTGATGCCTTCTGAATTGATGTGATGATACACAGGAGACCTCATTGAAGTCCAGTCTAATGGGGCTGCTCTATGTTGACTTTCCAGTCTCCAAATATATTAGCTAAATAAACCTCTTTTCCTCAGTGCTATAAAATATTGCCTACTTTATAAAGGAAAAAAATCTTTCTCTGTGTAAGTACTTAACCTTCAGTATTTTATTTAGCTGTGGAGAATTAATACAGCATTACATTTTTTTCAATAAGGCAGAAATTTTTGATGGTGGACACCCAGATCACTTGGTGGCCAGGGATTTTTTATTTCATTTCACTAAGATCCTTTAATTTGTTGTGAGAGCTTATATTAAAGGTTTGGCAGGGGACATGTGTATCATCTAACTCTCAAGAAGAGGTGCTGGGGAAATAATTCTGTCTCCAATACACAGAATTAAGGAAGGAAAGATTTATTTAGCTCATAGTTTGTAGAGAGATAAGTCTATATTTGGCTGGCTCCAAAGAAAAATGGCACATGGCAGAGAGCAGAAGCTCATGGAGGCAGAAAACCGCAAAACAGCAAGAGTGAAATGGCAGGAGCACAGAGGCAGCCAAAAAGCTCAGCAGATTAAAGCACCTGCGGGCAGACACAGGGATCAGGGATTCCATCCCTGGGCCTGCCATGCTGGCCCCACCCCCCAGGGCATACTGAGATGGCAACTGAGACTGAGTGTGGTGGCACACACCTATACTCCCAGCTCTTGGGAGGCTGTAAACAGGTGGATCGGTACAAGTCTGATCTAGCAGTGAGACCCTGAACACCCTGAAGATCCTTCCTTAAAACACAAAAATTAAAAAAAAAAAAAAAAAAACTGTGGTGGTGCATGCCTGTAATTCCAGCACTTGGGAGGTTGGGGCAGGAGGATCAGTTCAAGTTCACGACCAGCCTGGACTACAAAAGGGAGCTCAAGGACAGCCTAAACTACATAATGAGACTGTCTCAAAAAGACAAATAAATAAATAAATAAATAAATAAATAAATAAATAAATAAATAAAGGCAGGGGCAGTGGTAACAACAGCAGTAGCACAGGCAGAGATTAAGCCTCTCTTCCTTACTTAGATTGCATTCAAACTATCTGACCCAGGCTGGGCATAGCATTCATACCCATAATCCCAGGAGAACTCACACTCATAATCCCAGAATTAGATCATTAATTAATTACAACCTCTAGAAGCCTGCCCCATGAATATATGAGGCTTTGGAGGGACAACTAGACACAAAGCATAAGATTCAACCCCTGGCCCCACAAAGACTCATGCACATCCCTTTATGCAAAAGGCATTTTAGTCCGTTCCTAAGAGTTGCCAAAAATTATAACAGTTTCAACATTACTGTGAAGTCCAGGTCCAAAGTCTCCTCAGAGTTTGAAGGCAAACTCTCCAAAAGGTACAAACAGCAGGATACAATGTATTGGGACCAAAGCAAGCCCAAAATCTGTCAGGGCTAACTTTAGGTCTTGTAGTTCCATGTGGAACAACTGAAGAATTCTGTCACAAATTGTAAAATTATGTGGGTCTCCCTCTATGGCACTCTTACTGGTAGCTCCCATGGCTTTTCTCCCAGGCCTGAGTTGCGCCATTCTGGTAGCTTTTCTTAGGTGATCCATGTTTCTGACTTTTCCAAATTTCTGGGGTCTCCACTGCATGTACAGCTTCTCATTCTCTGCTTCACATACTCCCTCCCAGAGGCACATGCCTGGCCTTCTAGGCCTTCTTCTGAAGTCTAGATGGAAACCTTCTTAATCTCAGAATTTTTGCATTCTTCATGAGCCTAAAGCCAAGGCAACATGGAGGATGCCAAGGTCTGTTGCCAGCTGGTGCAGTAGCTAGGCTTTCTTCTCTCTTGGCTGTAGGGTTCCAGTGCCTGGACAGCTGAGTGCTCTGACTCTGATTCTGAGGAAAATTTTCCATGCTACCACCATTCTGTTCTGGAACCTGGTATGGCCGCCACTACCATTCGGGAACATGGCACTCAGTGGCTTTCTCCTCAAAGCAAAATCTTTCACTTTTACAGTTTTGAGGCTGCAAAGGGAGGAGACTTGCCACTTCTTGTGATGCCTTTGGGCTGTCTTTTCCATTCTCTGGTTCCTTCTCAGCAATGGGGATCTTCTCAGCTCTATCTTTGCAGTCCACAGATTTAATGGTCCTTCCTTTTTGGACAAATTTGCACTTGAAATCATCCTGCTGGATTCTTTGCTCTTGATTCTCAACATAAATCAGACTAAAAGTCCCCAACAGTGGCATTTCTATGTCACTGCTTCAGCCTTTGACTACACTGAAATTTTTTCTGCCAGAATAATCAGTCTACCACACTTAATCTCAGTCTCAGGCAAAGTGTCTGGAAATGAGCAAGATTCAGACAAACTTTCTGTGAAGCCATAACACAAATCATTTGGAGTTCAACAACCAATGCAGCCCTTCTTCCCAGTAGAAACTTCCCCAGCCTGGTTTTTACAGGTAGGGTTTCTATCAGCATTTTGGTCATATGAGCTCTGACCAGAATCTCCCATACAGAATAGCAAAAGGCACACCATTGCTTCTCTTGTAGGTGACATCTCTGAACCCTTCTTATCTCTTCTCATAAGCCATTTCCAAAGGCTTGGAATTTACATGGTCATGTTTAGTAAGAGCAATGACTCCATTTCTTGGTACCAAATTTTGTCATGATTTGGGGTTCTTACAAGATGAACAGTATATAACAGGATACATTTTATACTATTAGTTTTATAAGAATCACCCAAGAATCACATACAAAAAGTACTGGAAAGGTCCAAGGATCAGTGGTGGAAATTTGAAAGTCTGTGCCAGTGGGATGAAGGCTCAGGGTTCTCAACTGGAGCAAGGAAGTAGCACTCAAGCTAAGCACCAGAGGCGCCCCCTTTACCACAGCTCCTCAGCAATAGTGAAACCCCAAGATCTTCTAGTGATGCGGAAAACTGTGTTCCCATCAGGAAAGCCAATGAGACAAGCTTCTCCACGAGGCTGAGCAGTATATCGTCTTCCCCTCTGGAGCCAGAATAATCAGAATGATGGAAGTGATGTTCAAGATGAGGACCTAAGCTTCTTCAAAGTTCTTTGGGAAAGCCAGCATGACAAGGTCCTCCAGGATAGCTCAAGAGAACTAGGAGCTTCTGACCACTCCAACAGCTTCTAATTCAATTCAGTTGGGTATAAGAAACCACGCACCAGTTAGCTGTCCACTATAGATGACATCTTTATGAAATAGTTTTTTTTCAAACATTACTTTAAAAATTTGTAATTTACTATGAATATTTTTCTTATATTTTACACAAATAATCTTCATATAGCTTGAATTGAACTGAAATTCAAAACTACAAAATTACCATAAGTGAGAACGTGTCACTTTATTCTGATATCAAATATTGAAACTTTCTAGTCACATTTCACCCTTTTATCAAGTCCTGGTTGCCTGTTAGTGAATGTATTACTAACTAACAGAATTAGGAGTTGATTATAAAAGTGAAGAAAAAAGCGGTCATCACAAAGAAAATTTGACCTATGTTTCCAGCTTGTGATGTATTTTATTAATGTCATGAAGCTATTGCCCTCTAGAGGGTAACATTTGCTTGCCTTTTACATCATTATTTTTGAGTCTTTATATAGCACACTCATCTTTTATTGGGTTTGAAAGGTCAATTGTGATGTAAGGTTTTTTTTTTTTTTTTTTTAAGTTCCCCTTCTCTTGAACTCAGTGAAGTTTAATTTGCTGTACTCTGAAAGACACACTGAACATTAAGCATGCTTCAAAGATACATGCTTTTTTCAGCCTGCTGATTTGTATCTTGAAAACATTTAATATGAATGCATTCTTATCTGATTCAGGATATGCCTCCTCTCTTTTGCTATTTGTCATCAGTCTCTTTAGATTTTTGCCCAAAGTAGATGAGAGGAACACCTTAGGCACCACTTTCCTTTTTTTTTTTTTTTCTTTTTCTTTTTCTTTTTTTTAAGTATAACATTCAATTTATTATTTTTCTCAGAGTTTTCTTCAGTCCTTTGGATTAGATGAATTTTCTCCTCTGTCACGGACATTCACATATTATTTAGAAAATAATATTTAAAGGATTTGCACAAAAATGGCCTCTCTTCTCTTTTCTTTAATTTCTTTTTTATTACTTTTAATAAGAGATAACAATATGAGAGTTTCAAAACATGTTAGTAGCACACTCGCAATAATTGACCCACCACATATTGTTGTCCTCACAAAAGCTATACAGAGCACAGGGTGTAGACGTGATAAATTTTCTAATCGATATTGATTCAGAAAAAAGAAAAGAAAAGAAAAGAAGAAGAAGTTTTCTTCTCTTTCAACTAGGAGGAAGTAGTTGTATACATCGTCCGATGTTTCATAACTGCTGTGGGTTACCGGTGAAACTTGTAATGTTGAAGGCTGTTGATTTAAGCCTCTCACCATACTAATCTAGCTCTGTGTTTTATGCCTTGTAATTAAGCTTTTCTGCTGGGTGATCAAGGGCAAGTTCAAGCAAGACTCGTCTAACAAAACTTTCATCATTTGTATTTTCCAAGGTCAATTCTCCTCAGGATTAACTTTGGAACCATATGCAGTGTTTTGTAGAATTGTTGTCAGTGTCAGACATTGGGACAAGTCACAGTAATTGTTTGACCAGTTTGCTCTCTGTGAAAGCCTGAGAGAATGTTTTATCCCCAGGTGACTCTGCCTAGGCACACTATACTTCATTTATCCCTTTCCACTTGGCATAATCTCCTTGACCAGAAAATTTGGGAAACCACTGAGTTACAGGATATTACAGCACAGGTTCTCTTATGTCCTGAGTTCTTACTAACCTTGAAGGGATAGGGCTAAAATGATGGCTATCCTCATAGCCCTTCTTTTTCTCCAATTTTTGGTCTGTTAACTTATATTCTCAACTCAAGCAGAGAAGCTTCATGATAATATTTTTCTATAACATAAGTAATTGAGCTCAACATCGCTGCCTTTCTGAATATCAAACATCTTAGATTTAGCTTGACATTGGTATTTTCCTTCAATCATTGATATTCTAATAAATCTCCATAGAATGTGATAAAAGCAGTTACACATTTTTACACAGACATTTAGAAATCTAAGAATGTACAAAATTGTAGCCTGTCAAGCCTATGGCATTTTGCCTAGTCTCTTATTCTCAATTAATACTCTTTTGCATTTTTTTGTTAACCAACCATTTACTTGAGAGAGTATATCAGTAACTGAGTTTACACTGGGAGCAGCACACAGCTAAAAGTCCCTAACGACACGCATTCCAAGCATAGTTTTAGTGTTGCTTCAAAAATCTTTGATTTCCATTCAGCTGTGTTATGCCTTTCCATTTTTATTTCTTCTTTAGATTTGTTATACTAAGGACACTATACGATATTTACAAATGTAGGTCTGGTTTATTCCACTTATGAGTACACATTCAATATACATCCATTTATATATGAAGTCTTCCAGTTTATCATTCTTATAGCTGAGTAATATTCCGCTGTACAAAAATACCACACCTTTTTTAATCATTCTTCAAATGATGAGCATTGTGGTTGTTTCCAAGATTTGGCTACTACAAATTGGGCTGCTATAAACATAGGTGCATAGATATCACTATAGTATAATGTTTTCAGTTCTTCTGGGAAAATTCCCAGTAGCGGACTAGCTGGATTGAATGAGATTTCCAGTTCTAGGTTTTAAAGGAGCCTCCATAATGCTTTCCATAGTGGTTGCATCAATCTGCATTACCACCAGCAGTGGAGAAGGGTTCCTCTTTCCCCACAGCCTCTCCAGCATTTGTTGCTGGTTGATTTCTTTATAGACACATTTCTTTTTTAAAATTAATTTTAATAAGAAATATCAGCATGATAGTCTTACAACGCATCAGTAGTACATTTGCAACAATTGACACACTGCATATTGTCCTCACAATAGTAATACAGAGCACAGGGTATGGGCATGACATACCTTCCAATTAATATTGGTAAAGAAAGAAAAAAAAGAAAAAAATTCTTCCCTTTGAACTAAAAGAAAACAGATAAATATACAACACAATGTTCCACAATTGCAGTGGGCCACCGGTGAAACTGGCAATGTTGGAGGCTATTGATCCAAGCCTCCTTCAGCTCGTCACACCAATCTAGCTCCGCGTTTCGTGCCTCGAAATTAAGCTTTTCTGCTGGGTGATCAAGGACAAGTTAAATCAAGACCTGTATAACAAAATATTCATCTTTTGTATCTTCCAAGGTCAAATCCCCTCAGGATTAATTTTGGAACCATGTACAGTGCTTTGTAGAACTGTTGTCAGTGTCAGACATCAGGATGAGTCATGGCCATTGCTTGACCAGTTTGCTTTCTGTGAAAGCCTGAGAGAATGTTTTTCTCTGGGTGACTCTTCTTAGACACATTATAGTTCATTTATCCCTTTCCTCTGAGGTTCCATAGTCTCCTTGACCAGAAAATTTGGGACACCTCTGAGTTATAGGATATTACAGCACAGGTTCTCTTATGTCCTGAGTCCTTACTGACCTTGAAGGGATAGGGCCAAAATGATGGCTATTCTCATAGCCTTTCTTTTTCTCCAAATTTTGGTCTGTTAATTTATATTCTGAACCCTCCATCAGAGAATCTTCGTGATACTATTATTCTATAACATAGGTAATTGAGCTTAACATCACGGGCTTTCTGAATAACACAAACTTCTTAGAGAAAGAAATTCAGCAGGCCTATAAATACATGAAGAAATACTCCACATCGCTAGCCATTCATGAAATGCAAATCAAAACAACACTTAGATACCATTTCACCCCAGAAAGAATGGCTATCATAAAAAAATCAACCAGTAACGAATGGTGGAGAGACTGTAGGGAAGAAGTAACCCTTCCTCATTGCTGGTGGGAGTGCACATTGGTGTAACCGTTATGGAAAGCCTTGTGGAGGATCCCTAAAAAACTAGAACTGGAAATCCCATTCAATCCAGCTATTCCCCTACTGGGAATTTTCCCAGAAGAACTGAAAACATACCATGGCAATATCTGTGCACCTATGCTTATAGCAGCCCAATTTGTAATAGCCAAATCTTGGAAACAACCAAAATGCCCATCATTTGAAGAATGGTTGAAAAAAATGTGGTATTTTTATACAATGGAATATTACTCAGCTATAAAGAACAATAAGCTGGAAGACTTCATATATAAATGGATGTATATTGAACATATACTCATTCGTGAAATAAACCAGACCTACATGTGTAAATTTTGTATAGTCTCCCTAGTATAAGAATTCTAAAGAAGAAACAAAAACAGGGGCATAACACAGTTGAACGTGTTATGGGATTTCAAGCTAAGTCAAAGATGCTGGTTGATTTATGATAGATATTCTTTCTAGTGTGAGATGGTACCTAAGAGTTGTTTTAATTTGCATTTCATGAATGGCTAGCGATGTGGAGCATTTCTTCATGTATTTATAGCCTTGCTGAATTTTTTTCTCTGAGAAGAGTGTGTTCATTTAAGATGTCCATTTCTGTATTGGGTCTTTGAATTTTGGGACCCTAATGGTTTTCAGTTCTTTATAGATTCTAGATAGAAGACCTTTGTCTAAATTCTTCTTAGTTGGAATCTTTTCAAAATTTGGGGTTTGTCTTGTCACTCTGTTGATAATTTCTTTTGATGTGCCAAAACTTCTTAGCTGGAGGAGCATTTTGATTTTTGTCCATGAATTTTTTTTCTTACCCTGATGTGCTCAAGGTTTTCTACCACTTTCTTTTCCAGGAGAGTTAACTTTTCTCTTTTAATACTTAGATCTTTAATCCATTTCGACTTTAGTTTAGTGCATGGTGATAGATAAGGGTCAAGTTTAAGTTTTGGGCATGTAGAGAGCCAGTTTTTCCAGCACCATATGCTAAAGAGGCTATCTTTCTTTCAGTAAGTGTGTTTGGGCCCTTTGTCAAAGATAAGGCGGCTGAGTGTGTTTGTATTGGCTTCTGCATCTTCTAATCTATTCCACTGATCCTCAGGTTTATTTTTTGCCAGTACCATGCTGATTTTATTACTGTAGCTTTGTAGTATAACTATAGCTCAGGAACTGTAATGCCTCCTGCATTACCTTTGTTGCCCAGAATTGTCTCTGCAATTCTGGGTCTTTTTTTGTTCCAAATAAACTTAAGGAGTGATTTCTCCAGGTCTGTGAGATATGTTGATGGTATTTTGATAGGAATTGCATTAAATCTTTATAACAATTTAGTGAGTATGGCTGTCTTCATAGTGTTGGTTCTTCCTATTGAGGAGCAGGGAATATCTTTCCATTTTCTGAAATCTTCTAGGATCTCTTTTTTCAGAGTACTTTAGTTTTCATTGAAAAGCTCTTTTACTTCCTTAGGTAGGTTAATTCCTAAGTATTTCATTTTCTTCTGTGCTATCCTAAAGGGTACTGTTTCTCTAATTTCTCTCAGTGTGTTTGTTATTGTGTAGAGGAATGTTATTGACTTTCGTGTGTTGACTTTATAGCCTGCTATGCTACTGAATTTGTGTATTAATTCTAGTAGACTTGTTGGTGGAGGTTTTTGGGTCTTCCAAGTAGATTATCATGTCATCTGCAAATAGTGATAGTTTTACTTCTTCTTTACCTATTCTTATTCCTTTTATTTCTCTTTCTTGTCTAATGGCTATAGCTAATGATTCCAGAACTATATTGAATAGAAGTGGCGATAGGGGGCATCCTTGTCTTGTGCCATATTTGAGGCTAAAAGACTTCAGTTTTTCCCCATTTAGAATTATGCTAGCTGTTGGATTGTTGTAGATGACTTTTATCAGGTTGAGGTAGAGGCCTTCTATTCCGATTTTCTGTAGGACTTTGAACATGAATGAGTGTTGCATTTTGTCAAAGGCCTTTTCGACATCAGTTGAGATGATCATGTGATTTTTTGGTCTTAGCTCTATTGATATAGTGTGTTGCATTTATAGATTTGCGTATAATGACCCATCCTTGCATCCCTACTGTATAATCTTCTTGCTGGTTTGCTGTATTCTAGTGGCAAGGATTTTATTGAGGATTTTTGCATCTATGTTCATGAGTGAAGCTGGTCTGTAGTTTTCTTTTTTAGTTGCATCTCTCTCTGATTTTGGTATTAGCGTAGTGCTTGCCTCTAGGAATGATTTTGGAAGGACTGCTTCCTTTTCAATTTCATTGAAGAGTTTGACGAACATCGGGATTATGTTTTCTATAAATTTCTTGTAGAATTCATAGATGAATCCATCAGGTCCTGGACTTTTCTCTGTTGGTAGGCTTTTTATTACATTTCGTATTTCATTGGCTGTTACGGGTTATTGAGAGTTCTCATACCTTCTTGATTCAGTTTTGCTATTTTGTACTTTTCTAGGAATCTGTCCATTTCATCTGTGGCTTCAATTCTGTGAGAGTAAAGATTCTCAAAGTAGCTATTTATGGTCCTCTGTATCACGTCTGTGTCTGTAGTAATTTCATCCTTTTCATTCCTTATTGCTTGAATTTGAGGCCTTTCTTTCCTCTTTTTGATGAGATTAGCTAGGGGGTTATCAATTTTATGTAATCTTTCAAAAAGCCAGCTTTTGGATTCATTAATTCTTTGTATTGTTTTCTTTGTCTCAATTGAATTAATTTCCGTTCAAATCTTTATAATTTCCTCCCATCTTTGAGCTTTTGATTTTGTCTGCTCTTCTGTTTCTAGTTGGTCTTGGTGTTGCATTAGAGTATTTATTTGTTCCCATTCTGTCTTCTTAATATGTGAGTTCAGGGCTATAAATTTCCCTCTAAGAACTGCTTTCATTGCATCCCATAAATTCTGGTAAGTTGTGTTTGAATTTTCTTTAAATTCTAGATAATGTTTAATTTCTTGTTTAATTTGATCTGTAACCCACTGGTTGCTGAGAAAGGTGCTAATTTCTATGTATTTCTGGGGTTCTTTTGGTTTCTTTTGTCATTTATTACAAATTTTATTACACTGTTGTCAGATCATATGCATGGGATAATTCTCTTTTCTTGTACATACTTAAGCATGACCTATGGACTAATATGTAATATTATTTTAGAAAATGTCCCATGTGCAGCTAAAAAATGTGTATTCAGAAGTGGTTGGGTTGAACACATTGTGTATGTTCACCAAGTCTTGTTCCAAGTTCAGATTCAGTTCTGTGACTTCTTTGCCAATTTTTTTGTCTGCTTGATATTCTTTTTGAGACAAAGGGGTGTTAAGGTCTCCTGTTATGATGGTAGTATTGGATATGAGATTTTTCATGTCCATTAAGATTTGTCTTATATACTTGCTGCTCCCATGTTGGGTACATATATATTTATGAGTGTTACCTTTTTGTCTTGAATTTTTCCCCTAATGTGTATGTATTGTATTGGCCTTCTTTATTTTGTTTGATCAACCTTGGTTTGAAGTTTAGACGGTCTGTAAAAAGGCTTGCTACCCCTGTTTTTTTTTTTTTTTTTTTTTTTTGTGGTGTGGGATATGTAGTATTGTTTTCAAATCTTTCACTTTTAACCTATGTGTTTCTTTGAGTTAAGTGTGTTTCTTGTATACAGCATATTGATGTATTTTGTTTCCTTATCCACTCTGCCAGTCTATTTCTTTTAGTTGGAGAATTGACTCAATTTTCATTGATGGTTATAATTGAAATATATTAGCTGGGCGTGGTGGCACATGCCTGTAATCGGAGGATTGGTGCGAGTTCGAGACCAGCCTGGGCTACAAAAGTGAGCTCAAGGCTAGCCTGAACAGTATATTGAGACCCTGTCTCAAAAAGGCAAAAAAAAAAAAAAAATTGAAATATATTGACATATGATTGACATGTCTTTTACTTTCTTCTGTCTAACACTTTTTCTCCTGTGTTTAATTGATTGTCCTATTTGGTGGTTCTTTCTGTTCTCATTTGTGGAGTTTAGGTCATTTTGGTTCATCTCTAAAATATCTTTTAGTAATCTGTGTAGGGTTGGCTTTTACGTCATGAAACTCTTTAGTTGCTGATTGTTGTGTAAGTATTTCACTTCTCCCTTTTGCCAGGTATAGTAGTCTGGGCTGGAATTTGTTGTCATGGAGGACTTGAAGCACTCTGCTCCCTGCTCCTCTTGACTTAATGGTTTGTGAAGAGAAATATGGCATTATTCTCATGGGTTTCCCTTTAAATATGATCTGTTTCTTTTCTCTAGCAGCTTTTAGTATATTATTCTTCTGGTGGATTTCTGGGATCTTGATTATTATATGTCTGGATGTGTTTTTAGTTGGATTGATATGATTTGGAGTTCTATATGCTTCAATTACCTGAAGGTCAGATTGTTTTCTCATATTTGGGAAGCTGTTACTTCCACTCATATTCTTTTTATATCATTTGTATTAACTCCTTTCACACTGATTCTTATTAATCTCACATTATTCATTTTTTGCATCATCTTGCAGATGTTGAATTATTTTTTCCTGCATCCTAATTATTTTTAAGATTTCCTTTCTTACCTTTTCACTAGCTGCAACTGTTTCTTCAAGATCTCAAACTTTATCCTCACTTTTGTTCATACAGTTTTGCCAGCTTGTGACTGACATTTTATTATTTTGTATACCTCTTTGAAACTATTTCATGCAATCTATTTCTTTCCTATATTGCTCAATCAAAGTATCCTGTATTTTTCTATTCTCCTCTAATTTTTTATCAATGTCTTCTTTAGTAGCATTTAAGTTTTTCATTATAGTTATCCTTTCTTTCTCTGCTTCAGGGATTATTTCTGCTCTTATCTCCTCCCTACCTTTCTGTAGCTGTTCCCCTACTTTAGATGTTATTAATTTACAGATATCTTTTTTTACTTCAGAGGTTACTTCTGGTCTGACTTCCTCTATATGTTTCTGGACTTGTTTTTCTACTTCAGATTCTATTAATTCACACATTTCTTTTTTTACTTCAGATGCTATCTCTGATCTGAATTCCTCTATACTTTCCTGCACTTGTCTGTCTACTTCAGATGCCACCAATTCAGAGATTTCCACCATGTGATTCCCGTTTTCTACAATGGTACTGTCTCCTGTATTTGTTCTGGGTGGACATTGGACCTGAGATTGCATCTTTCTCCTTCTCTTTGTCATTTTGTATGAACTCTGCACTTTGGTGAAGTTATGCTGTTAGCGTCTATCGAAAATTGGTTTTGGATCCATCAGTCTTGATCCCTTCTAGATGTGCCTGGCTGGGTCTACCTGCTGTGCTTAGATTCTTCCTGCTGCAAGTGGGTGCAGGCCAGGATGTTCAGAGTGAGGGGGCAGGGTCGGTCTTCTGGTGTCTGGCGAGTAGCAGCACACACTAGCGGGCTGTTCATACCTGGACACATGCCCAGGTCATTCAGCATGGGTAGTGGGGGCCGGGTTCTGGCGGCTGGTGTGCGGCCACAGTTTCAAGGGCAGCCTTGGCAACACAGTGACTCAAAACGTATATATATATATATATATATATATATATATATATACACATATATGGCTGGGAAATGTACCTTAGGGCTAACTCCTTTGAGTCAATCTTGATCACTAAATACACAAAAACATGTAATTTGAAATATAATTTTTATATAATTATATTTAGCTATATATAAACAATAAAATTATGTATGTAATTTTTGTTGTATAATTACAATTTTTCAATTTACAATAAGAATTTAAAAATTACAAATGAAATTAGTTTTCTCTTATCAGCGAAATGATTTGGGAGATACAGTATCATTTGGGCAGTATTTATGGGGTGTATTTGCAATCGTTGCAATATTTCATGACTTTCTCTGTATCTTTAGCACTTTATTGCCCTTTCTCACATGCAATATCACACAAGCTGTGGAGCCCAGCTGCTCGGACAGGTTGCTCAGCCCGCTGGATGCCGAGGCTCAGCCCTAGCTGGCTTGCCCTTGCCCTCGCAGCTCTCTGGTGTGGGAATGTAGCCCCAAGTGCTCCACTGTGCCTACATTCACTCTGTTGCAGTTGAGTCAGGAATGCTGCACCCATGTGGCCCTTGTGTCTTTGCTATGGAGAGTCTGGCTCCTGGCTCTAGCAAGAACACCAAACTCCTGCATTCACTTACAAGCTATTCAGATTCATTAAACGTAGAATTGAATTCATTTCCTTCAGCTACTGTGACAAATTATTGCAAACTTGGTGGTTTAAAGTCACAAACATTCATAGTTTCAGATGTTAAAAATCATAAATGAAAGAGTTAACATAGGTGTGCTTTTTCTGCTTGCTCCTTCCAGCCTCTGCTAGCCTCAGATTTTTCTTGACCAGTGGTTGGTAACTCCAATCCCTGGTCCTCTGTCTTTTTTTCTAATCTGATTGAGGTGCAATGGGAAAATAAAAATTTTAAATATTTGAAGTATAACATGACGTTTTGATATACATTATGATGTGATTATCACAATCAAACTAATGTGTACATCACCTCATATAGACTTTTTATTTTAAGAATACTTAAGATTTAATCATTTAGTAAATTTTAAGTATTCAACACACTATCGATCATATAATTATCATTCAAGATACAAGTTTCTAGAAATTATTCATCTTATAACTGCAGATTTACGGCCTTTGGCTAAAGTTCCATTCTTACCTCTAGCTCACTTCAAGGAAGCCATCTGTCTACTCTCAGGTTTCAATAAATTCTGATCCTTTAGACTCTTCACGTGAGAGCAGGCAGTACTTCTGTTTCCATACCAGACTTATTTCACTGAGCGTCATGTGCCTCCATGTGTTCTGTCTTCACCTGCTGACGCTGCTCCTCCCTTTTGCTCTTGCTATTTCCTGCCACCATAAACTGCTGTCCGCCTCCATGTGCCACCCTGCCTTGGAGACAGCCATGTATGGAATGAAACCTCCACAAACTCAGCTAATTGAACGTTTCCTTCCTTAACTCTAGGTGTCAGGTATTTTGTCCAAGCAATGAGAGAAATGTAACCAAGGCAGCCACAGTCTCCTTAGCCTGTTCTGTATTTTCAACGTGCTAAATCTTTGTTGAGTTTTATCTGTTTTTTTATTACTTTTAATAAGAAATAACAATGTGACAGTTTCAAAACATGTTAGTTGTACATTCCCAATATTTGATAGAATGCATATTGTTGTCCTCCTAGTAGTTATATAGAGCCCAGGGTGTAGATGTGATAACTTTTCTAATTATTGTAAGTACAAAAACATTTTTTCTCATTGAACTAAGAGAAAGTAGTTGTATACACAGTCAAATGTTCCATAATCGCCATGGGCTATTGGCAAAACTGGCAATGTTGGAAGCTGTTGATTTAAGCCTTTTACAGCTCAGCATACTAATCTAGCTTTGTGTTTTATTCTTTGTGGTTAAACTTTTTCTGCTGGGTGGTGAAGGGCAAGTTAAAGCAAGACCTGTACAGCAAAACATGTAACTTTTGTATCTGCCAAGGTCAGTCAAATCCCCTCAGGATTTATTTTGAAACCAAGTACAGCGTTTTATAGATCTTCTGTCATTGTCAGCTGTCTGGATGAGTCACAGCCATTGCTTGACCAGTTTGCTCTCTGTGAGAACCCGAGAGAATGTTTTCCCTCTAGGTGATTTTCCTTAGGCACACTATGTATCTTCAATCTCTTTCCTCGGTAGTCCCATAATCTCCTTGAACAGAAAATCTGTGAAATGCTGAGTTACAGGATGTTATAGCACAGGTTCTCTTATGTCCTGAGTCCTCACTGACCTTGAAGGGCTAGGAGAAAATATTGGCTATCCTTGTAGCCCTTCTTTTTTCTCTAATTTTTGGTCTGTAAACTTATATTCTTAACCCTCCAGAAGAAATGCTTAATGATACTATTACTCTGTTGCCACAGTTATTGTCTCACTTGCTATCTCCTTCATGAGCGCAAGATTCCCTGTTGTCATTTATCAAGGCAGCCTCGTAGCCCGGGCCAGTGCTGGCAAACACTAGGCAGTGATATACACCATGGGAACAAATTTGTTTTGTCATTGCTAATGTCATTATTTTTTTTTTCCTGTAGGCTGGTAAATCCAAATGTACTCACTGACAAAATTATCTGGAATGGTTCCCAGGTCCAATCTACCCTGCTGAATCAGAAATTTCAGACAAATTCCCAGGAAACTTTATTTTTAAATAAGACCCCTGGGTGAATTATTTATAGGGGTCGTTATTCAAATTATGGTTATTGTACCAAGAAGTTTACTATTAAGAGGAATTGGTTTTAGTTATATCTTCTTAGAATTTCTAAACCTGGCAGGTCACCAGAAATATTTAGCAAAATTAGACTGAGGCCTGAGAATAGGTATATTGCCTTCTCTTTGATTTTCTTAGTGATTTGAATAGTGAGCATGAGAGAGTAACTATCACTACCTGTTCCTCAGATGCAGAATAGTTTACTATATGACTTAAGAGGAAAAGAATCATTTTCCTATTGAAAAAAGTCATCCAGGCCTCTGCTGAATGCTGTAAATATATTGTAAACACACTGTTACATCACTTAAATAAAAACATCTATCCAAATAGCATGCCTAAGGGTTCTATGTATAGCAGACATTTCTATTTCCCTCAGTTAATCCAAAGGTGTGTGTTCAAGTAGGTAAAAATAAGAGTCTTTGCTTATGACTGTTATCAGCTGGCTCCAGGGACTATTTGGCTATCTAAGAGTTTTATTTTTATGTTCTGATAGCATATGAAGAAATTTACTCCTGTTGCTTTAACCTCCATGGATATTTAAAGATAAACTTTATTTATTATTATTATTATTATTATTATTATTATTATTATAAGAATGGTGAGGTTCAAAGGTTAGGAAACAACTACCATTGCAGATACAGTTTGCTCTACTTAGAGAAACCACGAGAAGAGGAACCTTGCACCATGAAAGGTGTGTGAAAAGAGCAGAAGCAGTGAGGAGGCAGAAGGAAGGAACAGAGATGGGTGGCAACAGCCTTCGCAGTGATTCTGTGGGAAGGAATAGGTAAGGTGGGGATGAGGTAAGACTGGACACTGTGAATAGCCACCATGCTCCAGGCACAGCACTGTCCCTTGTGTTCTGGTGTCTGGCTTCGGAAGGATTAGGAGGTGTAGACGGTAGCCTGAGAGTGAGAGCACATAAAGGCCTTGACTCTGTATGTGTATTCTTGGTGGACTCACTGGTCTGAGGTTTTTCCTATCTATGAATGCACTACTTCCGGTGAGGGTGGCCCATCCAGGCATCAGGGTCTAGGTGGCAAAGCCTCAGAAACACAGAAATAAGACATGATCATTGTAGTTTCCCAGATCCTCCACACTTCCTTTGCTAGAATCAGAACTATTTCTTTGGCCACTCACAGCAGGCGTCCTGCCTTAAACACAGAAATTCTATCTCTTTACTAACATCATCCCCTTCCTCTCTGGCACACTATGTTCCACCACCTCTATATTTAACATAATGGGAATTCAGAGATGTGATTCAACTGTGACATTTCAGACGATGCTACTCCTGTGAGCTTTGGCAGGAGTTGCAGTCAAGGTTCTGCTATTTAAATTTTCCCAAACAATTGATTTTCCTCAATCTATTCCTATTAGCAAGTGTCAATATAAATGTTAATTTAAACTGATTTTTCAGATCACTTGTCACTTTAACTATTTTTTAACGTCAAATTTGGCATCACTTGTAACCAAAGATTGTCTGCTGCCCTGGGCTCATGCCTAAACTGTTTAGTTGATGTTGCTGAATTTGATGAAATGGTCTGGGCAAAATGAAACTTTATCACATTTCCTTTTTCCCTCTGGTTAAGAAAGAGAGTGACAGTGAATTAGTCACTCCAAAAGATGCCTGAAATTTATCCTAGAAGAAACTCAAGAAAAGCCAGCAGCACTGCCTTTTATATGTCTTTTGTGATTTATAGGGTCAGATACGAAACGCTGTGCGGCAGCTTCTGATCATCTCTTTATACTAAAATAACACAACAATTTCCTTTCAGTCTCAGTTTCAAAGTTGAGCCCTAAAGCCACTGGTAAATACTGTTTAAATGATGCAATAATAACTGCATGATCATCTAGTAATAATCATCTACTGTTCCTATGTCTGAATTTTAGTTTTAGCTCAGAAAGAATGCTCAGGAAATAAGTTGAGAATTACATACCCCATCCGTTATTGGATAGGAATTCAAGACTATGGCAAAGACTTTTACTCTGCTTATTTTTAAAGATATTTTCATAATCAGCATAATAATGTAAGCCACTGAATAGGAAAAGTGACACCATCTAGATTATCTTCTTTTCAGCTCTTGACTGAGGTCTGATATGAATGATGAAGCACATGTTTGGACCATCAATCTGCCAAATACTCTGGAACTCTTAAGCCCATTTTCTCAGAAAATATGATCTTTACCAAGGTTAGCACAACATTGGAAACCCCGAGTTGAGTAATGTATCTCTAAGGGCCAAAGCCAAGTACAACACAGCAGAAGAAACTCAAGGTAGGAATATTTAAATGTCCTTATGATGAAAATCATCTTACCTAATAAGCCACTTGAAAAATAAAGATTTTCATTCTTAACAGGAAAAAAAAAAATCTTAATTGATCCCTACATACAGGATAAGAGAAAAGAATGAACTCTGCTTCCTGCTCACAGAATAGCTCCAGGTCTCTGCTTTCTTTTTATAGCAACTTTAAGAGAAAAGTGATTGACAGTTGCCTTGCTTTCCTTTTTTTCAGGAAATAACATACCATAATCTGGCTTGTTCTCCGAGTACCTGTTTACAGATAACTGCATTCCTGCTCAATTTTTAGAAGATAGAAATTCATAGAGTTTACAGTCAATTTCACGCGAGTGATTGGCATATTGATGCAAGATAAAGCACATAATTAAGATTGGCAAATGAATACTTCAGAGCCATCTGTTCTGTATGCCTGCCCAGAATCCATTCCTGTGTGTGGCAAGACATCCCCGATGTCTTTTGGTGAATCTATAATAGCTCTACTGTGAATCAAGAGCTGGCTAGTGCAATCAAAGCCTGACCATTGAGATGTACTTGGCTCTAATGACTGGTTTAGGTGAAATCAGGTGACTCAGATGAAACCGACTGGATGTAAAGCAGAAATTTTCAGGAATTTGGGGGGATGTTACCTTGGGTGCTGGGATATGATATATAAGTTTAGTGATGCTGCTAGCCAATTTACTGTCCATAAAAATTCACCTGAGAAAGGAGCAAAATGAAAAGAAATTCTTGATAACTTTCCTTGGGGAATGCTAGTGCTGGTACCTAGGGCGTTACCTATGCTCAGGTAGGGGCCTTACTACCTAACTACTTCTCCAAACCAGTATCATCTTAGCAGTGAAGATTGACCTTTATACAGCACTCAAACCTGCAATATTTTACAGCTTTGTTAAATGTTTTTAAACATGTTGCTTTGGTTTTTAAAGCCAGTAAAAATGGTTTAAATCTAACAATTGTTCTGAAAGAATAAGATTAATATAGTTGACAGTGCTGACTGTTGAGCATTAGGCTCCCTGCCCGGATTGTTATTTGCTCTAAGTATTTTTAAAGACAAAGATTCTTGATTTGAAGAAAAAAAGAGAACATTAAATCTTTGTAACTAAAATTAAAGAAGAATTACAAGGTGCTTCATACATGGTACATGTACTAACTCCCCAGGATGAATGTAATCTGTGTGTACTACAAATATGTACCAAATAAAAAGGAAAGAAAATGTTAAAACCTGCAAAAATATCACAGTTCCAGGGATAAATGTCCCATTTATTTATCAGTCTTCTTACAATCTAGTAAGCAGAACTTTAATTCCATCGTTGAGCTCATTGTCCAGACTTCTATGACCACACAGTTAATAGGATCTCCTCCTAACCACTTGAAATATTTGTTCTAGGTTTCACTGATAGTGCTCTCTTTCCTTTTGAATTTTGGTGCACAAGGATACTACCCTCAGCTCTTCAGCTTTTTCATTTCATGTAGTCCTTGGGGATGCCTTAACTACTCCCACTTATTTCATTAGTTGTCATCTTCTATGTAAAATCTAGGTGGGGTTTCCTGTAGTAGGACTGGCCATCTCCATCTGGATAGCCTCACATTCATCAGTGTTAGTAGGGTGCAAAGGATCATAGAGTCAGCAACAATTCCTCCACTTCTCCTTATTTTTTGGGACTGATTATCCAAACTAAACACTTTGGCAACATCCTCTTTTCAAGAATTCACTTTCCTATACCCTGTGGATTAGCAAATTTTTGTTATTTACCTCACAGATCTTTGTCAAAATGGCCTCCAATCCTTATTTTCTCAATATTCTTTCATTAAGAATTCTACTACATCTGGGACCAGGGATATAGTTCAGTGGAATAAGTGCCTGCCTGGCAAGCTCAAAGTCCTGAGTTCAGTCCCTGATACCACAAAAAAAAAAAAAAAAAGAAAAAAAAAAAGAATTCTACTACTTCTGTTTTAGATAGAAATTCTATCCTTTCTGGGATTCATACCTTTACGTGCTCTATCACTGTGGTATATTTATAGCCTTACATTGTACAATTTTTAGTTGAATGTTTTATTGAGATAATTATAGATTAAAATATATTTGTAAGAAATAACAGAAAGATGCTCTTTACTTAGTTTCCCAGCAAGGTGTGAATTTGATGAGCACCTGACATTCACGTCAATGCAGTGTGCATCAATGTGCCACCTAGTACACTCATCAAAAATAAAATCCTCAAGTGTAATTTTTTCAAGGGATTTGGGTGGGGTTAGCTTGAGAATTCCACTCACAGAAATACTAGTTATATTATTCCAACAGCCCTCTAACTAGCTGCTAAGCATGCACCTATTCTGGCCTTTTCATCTGTCTTCCTTCTCAAAACTCCCAAAAGCTCAGCTGCCTATAGTATACACAACAGCTCCTTAGCATGCACATCACACCTTCAAACTGTAGCTAACTCTTCCAAGTCTATTTTCCAATTTTGCAAATAAGCATTCATCTGAAGAAAATGTCCCTTCAGGAAATATCTGTCCTTCTATACCCAACTTGATCAATTTCATAGTAATATGTGGTATCCTCCTATGTAGTCATTAGAAGGTCCTTCCGGCTGTCAAGGTCAGTGCTAAATGCTTATCTATATTATCTGATTTAATTAATGCCATAGCCATGCAAAATAAATAACACCATTCTTATAGTTCAGGGAATTTAAGGCTCAAAGAAATAACTTGCTTTAGGTCATAGAACTGTTAAATTCTACGATGGGACCCTTAATCAACCTACCATACATCTTGCGACATGATGGCTACTACTTCTGAAATGACTTCCTCAGTACCCTCTAGGGTACTGGAGGTACCTATTACACTTCTAAATAAGCATTGATTTTCAGGAAGAATTTTTATTTTTTATTAACAAGACTACCACATTGAGAAAGTGAAACTATTGACATGTGTTTTAGGGATTGAACACAAGGACTCCCTAGACTAAGTATATGCTCTACCACTGAGGTACATTTATAGCCCTACATTGCACAATTATTAGTTGAAAGTTTTATGGAGATAATTATAGATTAAAATGAAATTGTAAGAAATAACAGAAAGATAATCTATACTCTTTACTTGGTTTCCCAGAAAGGCAACATCTTGTAAATGTATAGGACAGTTTCATAACCAGAAGGTATCCATCCTGCCCTTATATGGGCATATCTGCTTTTCTCTGACACTCTTCCCCCAGTCTATTATCCATGTCTGCAAATTTTTTGGAAGAATATTGCATAAGAAGAATCATAAGAGGAATGAAACATTTTGCCTATTTTCTTTTATATATATATATATATATATATATATATATATATATATATATGTTTACATTCCTTGTATAGTTTTGGTATATGTACATAACATATCCTAATCCCCTTTTTAAATCCTTCATCCTTTTCCTTCTTCATTCTGCACTCAGAATTCTTCACAGGTTCTACCACACAAGTAATGTATGAGATTACTTTGCAACTTTCTTCCAGCCTATAGCTTGTCTTTCCAACGTCTTTCAGGCAGCCTTCAAAATAGAAAAAAATTAAACTTTGATAAAATACAATTTGATAACTTTTCCTTTTATAGATTATGACATTTTGGTTAAACCTAAAAATTTTAATTAGCCAGAGATTTTTGAGACCTTTTCCACTTTTGTCAAAGATGTGACTCAAGAATTGTCCCCAAATAAATTCAATTGTACTTTTGAATACAGATTTCAACTTGTAAGGAAATGGGTCATGAGGAATCTTAAGTTCCCTTCACAAGCCTTCCTTAGCTCATTCAAGCAAACTAGGTTTTGACTTTCTGCCTTTTTAGGGTGGGAAACCAGCATGATTTTCTTGACCTCTTATTCCTTACATGTAGGCTAAATCTTTTCAGCTTTTGGGATTACTGTTTTCAATTTTTTTTTTTTTTCTTTGTACTAGGGATTGGACGCAGGGCCTTGCACTTGCCAGGCCAGCGTTTATTCCACTGAACTATCTCCCTGGTCCCCCTAGGTTACTGTTTTCATCAGAAGCTAGGGAAACAATTTTGTAGTAGTCAGAATATTATCCTAATGTATATTGTTCACTTTATTATAAATAATGATGAATAGTGGTCAATAAATAGTTTTACATTCCTTTAAATAAATTCATCTGAAAAGAAACCTGTTTCAGGATGATGAAATTGTAATTTTTTTTTTTTTTTCTTATACCAGGGATCAAACTAGGATCTCACACTTGCCAGGTAGGCGCTTATACCATTGAACTATCTGCCCAACCCTACTTTTTTTTTAACTAAATGTGTTGATTGTACAATACTATGAATATACTACGTAATATATATGTATGTATATATATATATATACATATATATATATGTATATATATATATATATATATATATATATATATACACACACATATTATACATTATATAAAATAATAGTAATATTCCAGGAAAAAAGAAACAGGTTCTGCAGAGCGAATTGGGGCCAAATAAAAGTAGGAAAAGAAGGACATGCTATAGCAAGGAGGCAGGCCACCATGCAAAGGAGGATAGAAGCCTAACGCATTTTTTTTTTTTTTTGTCCTTTTGAGACAGGGTCTCACTATGCAGTTCAGGCTGGCCTTGAACTCACTTTTGTAGCCCAGGCTGGTCTCGAACTTGCACTGATCCTCCTGCCTCAGCCTCCCAAGTGCTGGGATTACAGGCGTGCACCACCACGCCCGGCTTTCATATTTTAATTGGTTAGTTTTATGTTGTGAATCTCATCTGAACAAAGGAACAAAGAAAAATTCTGTTCTAACTAAACATCCGATTGATGTTTTGTACAGCTCCAGTCTTTCTTTGCTCAGTACTGGCTTCCAACTTCCAGATCCTTCATTAGTATGGTTAGGTAATTTCTTAATGTCCTGTCTCAGAGTAAATGTTTTTAACTGTGAGGCAACATGCAGGCAGTCGGAGGAACAGCAGCTCTTGGTAGACCTAATATTGTCTGGCAATTAATCCCAGCATGTCCTTAGTCATTGTTTGGCCATTATTTATATCTCCACTTGTCCTCATCCCGACAAATTAAAGTGCCCTCAGCAGAGCACTCTGTCACATCTTGTGGTGATTGCTGTCTTTTCCTCTGAGCACATAGGTCTGGAATAATATATTTTATCCTTTTGCTGTCAAGGAGTTCACAGGCTTCTGCTTAGGGAGATCAACACGGGGAGTCAAAGTTGGAGAGTCAAGCAGGCCATGGCTTGCTGACTTTCCAGACAATCTTGTACTGAGGCTTCTTTCGTGTGTTCACATTAGTGAACAATAAAAGGGTCCCTAGAAGACTTACCTTATAAGTAGACTTGTAAAACTTCTGAGCTAAGGAAACTGTAGATCTGGCTTAGGTGAGAGCAAATCTGCCCAGAGTTGGGCATTTTTATCAGGACTTGGTCTAGAGGATTCAATGGGACGTTCTTAGCACTGCATTTCAATGATCAATTGATAGCAAGCTAGAGAACTCACACTTACTAAGCGGCTTTTACATTCTTTTTATGAAGAAAAAGAGAACTAGCTTTTCACTTTTAACTCCTAGTTATAGCCATCAAATGCAATAACTTTAGCTCAGAAATCACAACAAACTAGAGCCAAGTTTGCTTGTTTTGGCAGGACTAGGGTTCAAACTCAGGACCTTCCACTAGTCAGTGAGGCACTTGTGCCACAGAGCTATCTCCCAGGCCCCCTAGATCCAAGTTTAAACATAAAATTCCTTCTAGTTGATAAACTCAGGATCTTTTTGGCATAAACTAGGACATACATGGAAGACAGATTTCCCAAAGAGGATGTCTTAGCTACTCTTCTGTTACTGAGACATAACATTTGACATTCACAAGTTACAGTAAAAAAGGTTATTTCAGCTCATAGTTTGTACAGTTTTCAATCCATAATCAGCTGGTTCTAATCCACACTGATCTGGCAGAGGAGAAACAGGCCACAAAAGAGCAGGTACGAAGCAGCTGCAGCAAGCCTCCCCTTCCTTTTTAGTCCACCTAGCCAATAAGCTTAGAGAATAGTGACACCCACATCCAGGATGGACTTTCCCATTATCCATCGCCAGAACTATGCTAAACCCACTCAGTTATCACACATCCTTGATCCCAGTATCACACATCTTAGATTCAGCCACTTCTTAATAACAACTACGAACACACGAGTTTGAGAAGATAAGTAGATAAAGTCAGATACAAGTTGGGGGAAATAGTTTCAGGATAGTAGAGTTCATGCTACAGTGCTCAGTGAGCCATAAGAAGCAGCTATGAATACAAAGGAAACTTCATTTACCCACCCTGCTTGCTTCCTGCTGTGTGGCCCAGTTCCCAGTAGACACACACTGGTACTGGTCCAGGATGCTAAGGGACTGAGGACCTAGTTCAACATGCCATATTACAAGGTTCAAGAGATTAGAATGGAGCACAGATATTTTATTTCCTTATTGGAATAAGCTGTTCCTGGCTCTTATGGACTGGACAGAGATGAATGATGAGATAATAAAGACTATAATATCACAACCTGCTTTCAATTGTAGTTCATTGTTAGCATTCCTTTATGCCAATTCTTCTTATTTCTCCCTTTAACTTCCAAAAGTTAAGAAAGAAATCATCAGGGAAAGAGTCTACCATCTCTCATAAATATACTTACTATTTTTTCCTTTCACATTACACAATTTCTGAAAGTTTCCCACATTCTTCTTCTTCTTCTTCTTCTTCTTCTTCTTCTTCTTCTTCTTCTTCTTCTTCTTCTTCTTCTTCTTCTTCTTTTTTTTTTTTTTTTTTTTTTTTTTTTGAGACAGGGTCTTGTTATGCATTTCAGGCTGGCCTTGAGCTCACTTTTGTAGCCCAGGCTGGTCTCAGACTTGCACCAATCCTCCTGCCTCAGCCTCCCGAGTGGCTGGGATTACAGGCGTGTGCCACCATGCCCGGCTTCCCCCATTGTTCTTGTATTATGAAAGTACATTAACAAGTCTTCCACGAAATCCATCCTGCCTTCTAGTGAGTTTAGAAAACACAACTTATCACCTCTGTCCTCTTAAGACATACTTGTAAGTATTATACTAAAAGACAGGATGGGGGGGTCCTATAATAAACTTATTTAATTTTTTTTGCCGGACCAGGGTGTGAACTCATGACTTTGAACTTGCCAGGAAGACACTTGTACCATGGAGCTATTTCCCCTGCCCCTAACTTTGTTTTTCTTAAATTTATTTTTACCACAAAATACGTACATGATGTGTACGTGTGTGTGTGTGTGTGTGTGTGTGTGTGTGTGTGTGTGTGTTTTGAGATCTTATAACATCTGTAAGACACAGGTATTTGATAAGACATACTATGTTTGTTTGTTTGTTTGAGATAGGGTCTCACTATGTAGTGCCTGGAGGCCTTGAACTCACTGTGTAGCTCAGGCTATCCCTTTACATGCTAGGATTGCAGCCATGTATCACCACGCTGGGCTTGGTAAACTATTCTAAAACAGCTTATGCTTATTGATTCAGCTTCTATTCTTATAACTGTATTAAATTTACTATCTCAGAGTACATCAGTAATCTCCCCAAAGCAAAATCCAGTTATCGATTTTCATTTCCTCCACCTACTATTTTTGACATTTCTGAGCCAGTCTTCAAATCTACAACATGTTACACATACTCTAACTCCCTGCTTGGAATTCTTAACTTTTATCACTGTCACCACCTAATCATCTCTCTCCTCATACTCATAGTGTTCACTCTCCTGACTTCTTAGCCTGGCATCCACAGACCCAGACCACCCAGAGCTAATCTCATTTACTGCATATCTCTTTCTAAACACTTTCCCAAGTTTTCATCCTCTGGACAGATGAATCTACTCATCACACCATTAATATATGGTTCATTTTCAGCATTGTGTATTTATGCATGTTCATCTGGTCGTTAAGGTCTCCCTTTTTGTTTTGCTTAATCTCATTCATACTGGAAGTTGACCACCTTTGCTGACCTAGTACTTTGTCATCTTTTTTATTATTCAAAATATCATATTTTTCTTTTAAGACTGTAAACTGCATAAGGGCAATGGCCATATATGTGTTTTTAGTTATGAAATACCCAGCTTATCTCAGTGGCTGATAAATATTCTGTAAGTGTACAGTACATTCATGTTTGATTAAATCTAAATTCTTTTGCATTTCTATAGAGTATGCTTCCCATGGCCGTATCTCTTGGTTGGTCTCTTAGGCTGGTAGTTGCCAGTCTGTGCACTTCATGCATCACCTTAAATATAACAAGTTTTTAAACTTTGCATTCTGGATCTTGGGCATTTGAAATACTCCCTGAAACTAGAGAGTGGCTCCTACGTAATAAGCCTTGAGAGACTGGGGAGTTAATGCACAGAATAACACAAGTCGCTTGTCTCCTGCAGCGTTTTCCTGTGTTGTAGCCCACAGTATGCTTCTGTTTCTGTTTCCTCTTTATTAGTAAGCATTTCTTTCCAGTTCATATTTGTAGATTTGTCTCATACATGTATTGAACTTGTGAACTTTTTATTAATATATTTAGCTATATGTAATAATTATACTCATTGTGGGGCACTGGTACATAGACACACTGTGTCGACTCATCTTTATTCCCTCTCTCCCTCCTTCTCTATATTCCCTTCCCATCTTCACAATGTCTTGAAGAGACTTCTTAGAATGTCTTCTAAGTTTTTTAAAATATTTATTTACTTAATTATTTCACAATGTCTTGAAGAGTGAAAATCTGTGTTTCCTGGTTTTTGTCTTTCAAACAGCTAAGATTATAAAAGAATCTGTTAAATAAATATAAATGGGAAGAGGCTGAACTGGTCACACTACAATTCGTTTTATTATTATTGACACATGGTACAATAGTATTATTTTAATCTTTTATGCAGACAAAATGAATGATATAAAATACATAATGCACTTGGAGAATTTTAACCATACACAAAATATGGAATGATCAAAACTATGTCACACAGACATATTACAAAAGAAAAAAAAAGACTAGTAACACATTCAGATAAAAATTATTATTAAATTGTGGGTGTCAGATGATGTTAAATATAGGTATGTTCAAAATAATTACTATTTAAAGAACCAATTTCATATTTTGCTGTTTAAAATAATGGAGAACATGAATAGTTATAAAAATATTTTTAAGCAAAGGTCTATGTTCTATTCATTTGCTTTACAGTTACAAAAATATATATTTATCTGGAAACACTAATAAATTTGCTTGAAGCATTAGACATTCAAATTCAAAAACACATTTTCTAAAATTTTTCACCACCTTAGTGTTCTTGGCTACACATAGCATGTACATGTATATCATACTAGAGTAGGTTCATGTTACACATCTTGTCATTTTACATAAGAGACACAAGTAACCAGTAACACTCTGAAACACGACAGGTTTTTGATCCAAGCATATTGGCACTTTCACCAGGTCCCCAGTTGTGCCTTGTGAAAAATGAATTTTACGAAACATTTGTTGAGTGAATATGTAGAATTTTCTGTTTTATTTTGATCTAAAATTAACTGTTAAAAGCTTTCCATTTGTAATAGTTTACAAAACTTTTTCCTTAATCTACACTTTGATGTCAAAGCCACATCAATTGATTTAGATTAGCTAATGCTGTAGCTTGCTGCTGAATGCCCCCAAAGACCCATGTGTCAGCAGGTTGGTCCCAGTACATCTACTAGGAGACAGTGGAAACTTTGGGAAATGAGGCCTCGTGGGAGGCCCTTGGGTCACTTGGGTGCATGTCTGATCCAGGGCTCCCTCACCCTTCTCTCTCTCTTTCCCTCTTGCTTCCTGACAAGGTGAGCAGTTTTGTTCTGTCTTGCATAGGCCTGACATAATGTGCTACTCTATCCCAGGCCCAAAGACTGAACCCCCGCAGCTATGAGCCAAAAACAAGTCCTTTCTCTTACAAGTTTATTATCTCACATATTTTGGTACAGTGACAGAAAGTTGACCAGCACTAAGAGTAAGCCAGTGCTCAAAAGATGTTTAACAATACCACACAGATAGCTCTGATGTCTACTGTGCAGACACTGAGCAACTCTAGGTTCATCTACTCATATTATACAAAACTTAAGAAAGTAATTTTAAAAGAACAAGTAGTAAATATATATAATATACAGACATTTACATACACCTATAGAACTTTTTTAGTACAAGTAGTAATAGACTTCAGAAATCTCTTCTCAGTGAGAGACATAAACTATCCTGAGTAAAGCAGGCCTGTTAGCAAGCTGATAACCACTAAAAGATGCACAGGCCCTTCTTTCTTTACACGCCAGTAGACACTTGACCATATGAATGCTGAGATCACGTGGAATGGCTAATCTTTGAGGCAGTAACATTTTCTGAAGCCAAAGACTAATCATCATGACTGTTATGGAACTGCAGTGCCTTGGAAGATGGTGGCAACATTGCTAAGGGAGCACCTGGGGTCATTCTTGGCACAGACCCATCTGACAACTTTTTCTGGCTTTTCTAAGAGTAAAACTTTGCTGGGACTCATTGCACAAATTCTAAATGTACAAGGCACCATAGCCACTCAACTTAATAGAAACGCAGTTCTCCTAAACCATTTCAAAATATTTTGTGCTAGGACTTAAGCAGCATAATTGACCAGCCTGCAAAATGTGTTAACATATGTGCAATGTTAATAAAAATTACTATCAATGATAGGAGACTTATTAAAGAATAATCTAGTTAGATAATTCGCATTTTAAATAAAAATAAAGAATAGCTTTGAAAGACTCAGAAGTGACCATGTTATGTTGGTCAATATATCTGTCAGTGATGAAGTTCAGAAAGTCTGAAAACTACCTATAAATAAAACATAAACTAGGAATGACTTGAAGAAAGGCTATCCTTTTTAAATTTCCATATTATAATTTTATGAAAATACATGCGAATAAAAATATGCCTATTTAGCTGCATTACATTATTCTACACTGGAGAGGAGATAGTGAAGCTAGTAAAAACATATTAGTATTTTGATTAAAGATGTATTAGTTTTAACTGCATGGGATAGTTTTCTTTTAACCAATGCTACCAAATGAATTAATATTATCTTATAAAATGTATTGCTGGAAAGACTGAAAGTTTTTTAAAAAAATTAATTAACATAGTATTTATGATTTATTTTCTCATTCATTTTCTTGGATCTTATCATTAATAGTAAAATCAATTTTATTTCATTCTAAGTTAAATGATTATAAAATTGGAATTAATAGAGTCATAACCAATGTCATATACTTTTTGTTATCCTAAGAAATTAACCTTGTCTTAAATGTAATATTAGTATTGCCAATGGATGCACAGGAAATCCAAAATACTGGAAGAAATTACTTTAAAGAAATGGAAAATATTACGAGGCTTCAGATTAGGGTACTGGCTCATAAAATACAGATTAGACTCTAAATTCAATATTATATATAAACATTATTTTCTCTTTCATTCTGTCTTTCATAATTAGTAGTAATACATTCCTATGTTCAAATTCTTCATATTTTAAAATGATATATTTGAAATTTATATGTTGTGACATATATGTAAATCACTTAAAAACATATATTTGAAATAAATATTAGAAACATGTAAAGATATTATAGAATGTTTAGGATGTATTGGCTATGAATTTTGGACGCTGAACTTTTTAAAGTGTTCTCATCCTCAGATCTAAACTTTCAGTGAGGACTTCCTGTATAGGCAGAGAGGAGCAGTTAGCCAAACTCAGAACAACCTGGCTGGGCAATTAGCTTGCTTTGGCTGTAAAGGAGCTGGTAGCATTTTGGTCAGCACATTCTAGAAACTCAAGGCCAGTTAAAGATTGGCCAGTTAAATATTGTTATTATTCAATAATCTATTAGCTGTTATCACTATTTTAGCATATGGTCAAGTTGTAATGGATGTACTATTCCAGAGTTTCAATACTTACTTAAACATGTCATGTCCAATTAGGAGACGTATGACATGAAATATTTTTTATGTTATGGTAGTGTTGGGTTATTTCAATATACATATTGAAATATATACATGTATATATATATATATATATATATATATATATATATATATATATGTAATGCTAAAATATCCAGAAAATGTTACAATTTTCATATATTAAAGGCATATCATATATTTCCATTTCCAGTGGCAATGCAGGTTTTAGAACTTCAATTTTAATAAAATAATTGATCCTATCAAAATAGTTACATTACTAAGTATCCTAAGGATAATGAATGATGAAGGCAGAATCTTGAGTTTAAATTTTGGTCCTAGCACTGTTAGTCCTGTGAACTTGTTTAAGTAGTTTCTTATAACACCATTATGAGGATCTATGAACAGCAATCACAAAAGATGGGCCAAGCCATCAGTGGTTTCAAGTCGTGTGTTCAACATAGTAACGTGGTCAAAAGTGGACAACATGGGAAAGCAGTCCCATAGTTTACATCATCAAATGATACTGCTGTCTTAGCTTATGCAAGTGGAGCATACGATGTCTACACAAAAAGTTACCTACTGCTACATTTCTCAGAAATTACTTATCCCTGTGGATCAATACAGTTAAGTAAAGCATGACTTTATTTATTACAATCTTTTAACGCTTTTGAAAATTATTAAAGCCAATGTATCCACAATTACATCAACATAGAATTATAAGCATTATGTATATTTAAAATGAAGATAGACTATTTCCTATGTTTATAAAGTAGGAAGGTTTGTTAAGGTCTTTTTAAGGTACAACAAATAAAGCTTTTTCTTATGCATATGCCTTGATTAAAAAAATACTCCTGATGGTACAGTAAGAGTCTGGCATCTTACAGGGCAGGCTAAGTTTTAAGTGGATTTTTTTTTCCTTTTTCACGTGCTCCGCTTCCTTTCATCTTCCCAGTCACTGCTGCGATCTGCCCAGGGCCACCAATGGTGCACACTCAGTATATACAGTCTGAGAGAACACAGCCATTGCACAGACCAGGGTCAAGTCACATCCCCGGGACTGTCCATGGCCCTAAGGACACCACAAAGCAGCAGAAAAAAAATCTTGCTACAGGTATCAATATGTCTTTTTCACTCCTGTGAAGGAGAAAAAGCAAAGCATGCTTTTCTGCCTCCATGCATCTGCCTTTCTCTGAAGCAAGTGGGGGTAAAACAACTGTATCACCATCTATATTGTCCTTTAACATGTTTGCACTATGATTTGCAGACTATGGCCATCTTTCCTCAGTGACAATTTCTTCAAGCAAAATTATCCATCATTACAATGTGCCAAAGACAATAAAATTACTAAATGAAAAAAGGATGCATGGCAGTTATTTTTTTATCTCTGAAATTTTCCTATTCCAGAAACGAATTTTGCTTTATAAATTAATATTTCATGCCAGTATATAGAGAGATCAGTGGGGGGTGAACTATCAGAATAAACATTTCCAGCATACATGTCCAAGTACAAAGGGAACATTAGTTATTTACAACATAAGGGGAAAGAAAGCTCACTCCTTTAGCTTCAGTGAGAAATGTTGAGCCAGCATGTACTTTGCTGAGGCCAGTGTAGAGAAACTTCTGCATGCCTAGATCTTTGGGAACCTGCTTCATTCTTCTCCAGCTGGGGGAGGTGGCTCGCAGAGCTTGTAGAGTCTAGAAAAGACACAGGAAAGTTTGACAACTCTTTGGGGGTTTTCCCTTATTTGAGGGGTTTTCATTGGTAGATCAAATACACTGACAATAATTCTTGGCTTCATAAATCATGATGACATTGTTTATTTTAGTAAAAATATATATTATTTGGCAAACTCTAAAATTTTGGTCCTCTAACTTAGAAAACATCCTGTTTCTTTTGTACCTTTGGAAGGTGACTAATTAAACAATATTGCATTTTAAAAATCCAATGTTCCTCTCCAGTGCAGCTCAAGCTGTTCACTTTGCTGGTAGTAAAATCATTGGTCAAAGGAAAAACACAAATTAAAACAACACCAAGAATCTTGCTCACCCTAGAAAGAATGGCTAACATCAAGTAGTCAACCAATAACAAATGCTGGAGAGGCCGTGGGGAAAGAGGAACCCTTCTCCACTGCAGGTGAGAGTGCAGACTGGTGCAATCACTACAGAGATCATCGTGGAGATTCCTCAAAAAACTACAGTTAGAGTTCCTATTCAGTCTAGCTAGTGTACTCCTATATATGTTTTCAGAAAAACTGAAGACATCATATCACAGTGATATGTGCACCTATGTTTCTAGCAATGCAACTTGTCATAGCTTAATCTTGGTAACAACCCAAATGGCCATCTACTGAAGAATGAGTAAAAAAATGATGTGGTATTTTTACACAATGGAATATCACTCAGCTATAAAGAAAGATAAAACTTGAGGCTTTTATACTTTTATAGGTAAATGGATGTAGCTACAAACCATATTCATAAGAGAAATACATCATACCTGCATATGTAAACATCATATTGTTTCCCTAGCATAAGAACCTAAATAAAAACTGAAAAGTACAATAGATACTAAAAGGAAAGGATCTGTTCAGTGGCCAGGAACAACTAGGATAAGGGAAAGGATAAAAGAAAGAAAGAAGGGAAAACATATGTATGAATATACACAAGATATCTTGGATAACTCTACTGCTGATTTTTACTGGTCTATTGAAATTGAAAGGAACAGTTAATGCTTAAATTATTTTTCTTCTTTTTAATTTTTCTTTTGGGCAATTTCGCATGCTTATATTTGATAATCTGAACAAATTTAAAGGCAGTAATATGCAACATAACAACTGTTGTTGTTGAATTCCTATTATTTTATTTAGTGAAATTCTGTATCTTTTTCAATTTTTTTTTAGTATTTTTTATTCTCTTTAATTAAAAAAAATCTATTCCCTGAATTCTTCCCATGTATGATGTTAGGACTGAGCCTGGTTCAGGCAAGCAAGGCTAATGCTCTCCCCCTGAGCCGCACACTTACACATCTTTTTAAAGAATAATCTTTTCCTCTGAATAACTACTACAAAGACAACAATATGCAATGTATTAATTATTGTAGCTGCTCTACTAACTTGTTTTGAAACTGTTTCATAGCCATTTTATCTTTTAACTCATTAAAGGGAATAAAAAAGAAGAAGAAGAACAAAAAAAGAGCAACCAAAATCCAGGCCTATGCTTAGGAAAGCTTAGTCAACCACAGGGACTGAGGTTTGATCTCTCGCACCACATGCTGTGCCAGCCCCACCCCCAGGGCAGGCTGAGCTGGTCATAAAAAAAAAAAAAAATCCGAGGCTAACTGGCATATCACACTGTCCCTGTCCTTGGGGCACTGAGATGGCAACTGAGACTGGGTGTGGTGGCACCTGTGGTCCCAGAGCTTGGGCAGCTGAAAATAGGAGAATTACTATGAGTCCAATCTATGTAGTGAGACCCTGTAGACCCTGAAGACCCTGTACTAAATATACACATATATATATGCTAAATACATACATATCTATCTCTATCTCTCTCTCTCTCTCTCTCTCTCTCTCTCTCTATCTCTATCTCTATCTCTATCTCTATCTCTATATCTATATCTATCGTCAGGGCTAACTGGAGGGACTCACTTCCTTTTACAGATTAAATTGAACACAGCTTAAATGAGTTGTTAACCAACTTAGAGAATTATAAACTGCCTCTCGTTTTGACATTTAATCTCATGCTAATTCTAAATCAGTGGGGGAAGAATGAAAATGATTTAATATTGAGTTGTAAACCTGGTTAAAGAGATGATCTTTCTTTGTGTGGAAACTTAGAAATTACTACCACTGAAGGTTTGCAAACTGTTTTTCAAGTCTAGAACACGGTTTAGACTATATGTTATTGCCATCGAAGAGGTAAATATGGAACTGATGACATGTCACATCAAAAAAGCTAATTTCATAGAGAAAACATTGAGCTGATGCACACGCAAGGTATTTTTGTAGCTTAGAGATACGATGCTGCTTTGAGTTGCATTCCGGGGTTGGGATAATACAATGGTCAGAAGTTTTTCCTTTTAATGTGCATCCTCTTACTTTGCTGACAGTGTTGCCTAGTGAGCGAAATGGCACAGTGGCCTTAGTCAGTGGCTCATGCTATTGCCTTGCCCTGCACGTTCTACAGAAGGTGACTGATGCAACTTGGTAGGTGAGACTTGGAGTACTGGCCTTACAGACCGAAGCCACCTGAAGCCTGTGATCACCTAATGAAATGACAGCTCTGAGTCCTGCCAGGCCGGGTGGCTTTAGCTGCTGTGAGCTTCTTGGAAGTGTCTCAGGGTTCTCTCAGTTCAGACACATTTGCAATGGAAATTGTGGATGCTGGGGAGTTCAGAGCAAGCAGATGAAGTTGGAAAGTAAAATGGAACAGGTAAAGAACTGGGCTCTGACTCTGCGTTGAGGCATTTTTATTTTAGTAGCTAACGGGATAGGCAGTAGCAGGACTTGCTTTGCCCAACATTTGGGGCAAGTAGTCATGCGCCACCAGTGGTCGCCCAGAACAAGGCTCACTCTTGGCTTCACTTTCTCCTGCTCATGTTTTGGCTAAGATACCCATGGTGGAGCTGATATTTTAGCTCAGATCCAAATCTGCTGAGAAAGATCTCTCAAATTCATTCTACAGACCATGTCTTTTATCTTCTAGGCAGCAAAAACACAAGATGTGTTAAATGACCCCACAAAGAATTGTCTCTTTGAAGGCTAAATGATCAATGATGTCATCTTAAAGCAATTCTCCCATTTTGTGGATGAATAAAATTGAGTCTTAGACAGGAAAAAAGTACACCCGACTAAATAAGGTGACACAGAGTTCAAGCTGGGACTTAAACCAAATATTTCTCCCATTTCAACTACTGTAGCATACTGTTTCCCAATTAAACAAATAAAAAATAAGGCTTTAATTGCACAATAGTTGTAAATTTTGTAACCTGATAGAAAATAAAGTCATATTGTAGTTCAGTTAATATTTTGGCCCTTCATGATGATTTTCATAGGATCTCTGCAGAGTCAACACATGTGGAAGTTGTGCCTCCAGCTCTAGCCATGCTGCCACAGGGCACATTTACCTAATGGCCCCGATTTATACTAGGCAGTGTGATCATATAAAGCATGTGTCATCCACCTTGAGATCCCAGTGCCAAAAGCAGTTCCCAACACATACAGCAGGAATCAATTGCTAAGGCATCTTTGCAAACTGTGACAGAGTCACGGATGTCTAGGAAACTCATCACCCAGAACCAAGCGATATCAGATTTACTGAGCTCCAATATTCTATTCCCAGGATTCTAATGCCCTCAATTGTCATATTCCCTTTTTCTGTCATGTACCTATGGCCCCTTTGGCCATTATAAATTCAAGAACAAGCCGGGCATGGTGGCTCACGCCTGTAATACCAGCACTTGGGAGGCTGAGGCAGGAGGATTGGTGCGAGTTCGAGACCAGCCTGGGCTACAAAAGTGAGCTCAAGGCCAGCCTCAACTCCATACTGAGACCCTGTCTCAAAAAGACAAAAAAAACAAAACAAAATAAATTCAAGAACAACTATCTCCTCCTTCTATCCATTTTTTCCCACTACATTGTCCTACCATCAATTCATGCCTCTGCTTTCTCTTCACTGTTGGTACTTCCCTGCAGGTGTCCCCCACCTTTTCTCATTCCTTTTGCCCACTTACTATGTAACAAAGTTCATTTCTAGGTCTTTACTGAGCTCCTGAGTATGAATCATCAGCCCATAGTTTCAGCTAGACTTCAACTGCAGGCTGGTGCACTGAACCATCCACAAAAGCATCTCCTCATAGGCACCCCTCCATCCTCAGTCTTTTTTTTTTTTTTTTTTTCTTGAACTGAGGATTGAACTCAGGACTTTGCACTTGCCAAGCAGGCACTTGTGCCCCTGAACTATCTCCCCAGCCCCTCTGTCCTCAATCTTAACCCAAACTGAGCTCATCAGTTTTACCTAGTACATGACCCCCCCAACCCCCACACACAGCATCTACTGTCTCAGGGTAGAGAACCATTAATCCATTATTATTTAAGCCAAAGATTTTGCAGTCTTGTAGAAAAATTCCTTCCTTTGATTTTTTCATTTAATTAGTGGTGAAAGGCTATGAATTCTATCTTCTAAGTACCTTTCTCACCTTGGTTCTCAATACTAGCATAATCTTTTCTCAGGTCTCTTTCTTATCTAAACAGTCCTCAAATGGAGCTTCTTCATATTACGGAAGATGAATTCTACAGTACAAGTACTCCAGATAGAGACATTAATGAGGTCACCTTATTGTCTTCTAGCTAAAAGGAAGGCCAGATCTTCAGGATCTCCTACAACTCTCTTCATGACCTTATTTCTGTCTATATTTTCAGTTTTACCTTGCCTTTGACTTAAACTACATTCAACTTCCAGTCATTGCAGTTGAATTTTCAGGATATGATGAGTTTTCTGGGCCCGTGTGTCAGTATATCTGTGATATGGAACACCATCCCCACCCTGACAGGGTCATGGTTTTCTATGACCTCCCTTCTCTATCTCTAGGACATGTCACACCCCTTCTCTGTGTTCTCATGACAATTTGTGCTTATTTATAGACCTCCATGACCCTGTAACTTCCAAAAACATTAATTACATCAGCTTTACCTACAGACAGTCTGTTCTTGAGAACCAAATGGGATCTTCAACTCCTGTCTTTGGGGCAGGAGTGGTGGTTGTGCTTCATGGAGCTGTATCAACAGCTTCCACAGATTGCATCTGACACTATGTATTTGGTGTAGGGTCTTATTAACAGCTTGCACTCGTAGTGATCCTCCTGTTTTCAGCCTCCCCAGTGCTGGGATTACAGGCTCTCACCACTATACCCAGTCTCTAGGGCTCAGGGCCAGCAGGGTATGTGGTGCCCAGGATCAAACACCTCTCCCTGTGCTTACCTAAGCAGGCTCTTAGTCCCTTGAGCTATCTTGCCAGGCCCCTCACCTCACTTCTTTAACTGAAAGATCCTTGATGGCCAGAGAGAGATACTTCTGAATCAGGTTTACATTCTCTCTGGGGTATAGCATCAGAGTTCATTGCATTTCTTAGGTTCTCCAAAAATATTTGTAGAATAAAGAAAAGAGCAAATAAAATAAAAACTTAAATTTCTCTTGATTTCTATCTTGGGGTTATTATTCTCTTGTAAAAGTATCAACTTTATAGCCAGTTCATTTTATTGTCTTTTATTTCTGGTAGTTTAAACATAACCCACTAAAGAAAGAAGTGAGCTCATCAGTTTTCTTTGCTTGTGTTGAGCTTGCATATTGGCTTATTGATCAGGATGTGGATGTCTTATCCTAATCCACTGTTTATTAGTGTTTGTAAGTTCTAGCTAGAAACACCTTGCAGAGCCATTATCTATATTTCTTTCATTTTTTCCACTTTCTTGTTGGAATTTTAACACTTCAGTGGGTCTGTTATACAAATATAACATGTACACTTAAGGGACTGGAAAGAGAATGCTTATGTGAAATTATTCTTTAGCAATAGAAAATCTTACATTCTAATCTAATCAGCAATGAAAGATAACATTAACAAGACTGGAAAATTAAACAGAGTTAGGAGTCAGCACTAAAAATCACTGCAGCTAGCACACGAGAGTTCCATCCATTTTCAGAGGGAAAATATGTTTTCCCTTTTGAAAGCACTTTCACTTCCCACATAGTTTTTCAGAATGAAATGGAACCTCATAAATGCTGCAGTCATCATTCTCACCCTGGCAATGGCATTGTAAATAGAAACAAATACAGTGTCTCATCTGTGACCGTGCTTGGAAGAGCCTACTTTTTGTTAATGTAAATGTATAAAGGCAATCTAACGCAACAGAAATTGTTTAGCTTTGACCCTCTTTAAGCTAGATGGCTGTCTTCCTTAATGACTAGGGAAATCAAATTGAAAACAGTTTCTTTATGCCTGCTAACTATATTCATTTATTTTAAAGGTGGATCAGGGTCCTTTCTTTCTTATGATCAAATGTGAACTGTGTTTGGCATAATAAACAAAAACCAGATCAACTGATTTATCAAAACACATGTTCTTAAAATCATTTTAAATATTTGTTGTATACTATGTAGGCAGCATGACATAAGAAATAAATAAAATACAAAATACGTCTTTTGCCTCCTAAGTACTCTTATTCAGATTGGACAAAGAAATATGTTAAGAAGTAGTGCAACACAATATAGTGAGAGCTATTATAACACAACACACAAGAGGTTAAGGGAGCCCAGAAAGGAATCAACTCAAACAAGATTCCAGGCAAAAAATGAGACATGAGCCAGGCTTTGTGTATTAAGTGGTTTTTCCCTATAGACACCGTAGGAGAGGCAATCCTGAACATGTGTAAATATAAAAGGGTAAATAGAAACAGCGCTTTGGCAGTCTCAACGTTGGTTTCAAAGCTTAGGACCTATGTGGACTCCTGATTTTAATTCATGACAGAATCTGTAAAATTCTGTGCCCAGTGAAGTATGAGAGCATGTCTGTTCAATCAGCCTCAGCCACTGGTCTGAAGGGTATGCCCTGTGATTACCATTGGGAGGCCCCAGGGCATTTCCTAGAAAAGGTGCATTATCCTCCAGTGACCAGGCTGGGGAGACGCTGCCACACACTGTAGGAAGAGGCAGGCCTGAGGATGCACTTACCTTGGAGCTGACTGGGGGGTCCGGTCTCTGACTCCCAAATTCTTTGCTGTGTTCTGAACTCTTGCTCCCTGAAAGCCAGGAAAATCACTTTTAGCTCCCCATTTTACCACTTAGCCTACCATCAAAATATGAGTGTGAAACAGCTATTCCAGCAATGAGAGATGGAAAGAGAAGTAAGAGAAATCGCTGTCTAAGAATTTTCAAAATCAAAGCTTCTAAGACAGTTTGCTTTTTAGATGATCAGCATTCATTTCTGTAGCAACACACATCATTGAAAATAAAGCAAGAACTTCCTGTTCTGTACCTCATGTAGTTGGTGTTTATTCTCAGAAATAACTACAAACTAAAAATACTGAAAAGGGGAAAGAGCAGACTATAAATACCTGGTCTGTGTTATCACTTGCATATTACAGAAATCAATGCTCTATCTTAGTCATGTATCTGCTTTTCCTTGTTGAACAGATATTTAAAATTAATTACATTTAACAAGAAAGTATTTCCTTAAATAGTTCTAGTACAATTTCTAGATTAATCATGTCCATATAGTAATCTAAAATTATTTTGTCTTGAAGTTTAAAGTTGAAAAGGTAATCCTCTTTATGAAAAAGTCTGTGTAGTATTCCAAGTGTCCCAGTGAAATTATAATTTTTGTTCTGTTCTTGAAGAAAATTAGTTACTACAAAGAACCAAAAGCCAAGTCAGGTTTTGTAACTTAGAATAAGTGGAGGAGAGTTCCTCAAAAAAACTATGAAATCCTTCCAGCTTATAGGGGAAAAACAAGAAAAATCAATGAATGTATTTTCTCAAGATGGATCTAATGAAAGAAAGTAGAAAAGGGGAAATAGTAAAAAAGACAGGAAGGGATTCACAAACTGCATTACGCATTTAAGACAATTTGATTTTTTTTCTGCCCTATAAATTATGTAGGCAAGTCATAGATTTTAAATAGAATATTCTAAAGAAAAGACAATTTCAATTGGTTTTGCTTTGCTATTTGCCATAATTTTGAGGCAGTTCTTCCAAAGTCTTCTAACTCTGAGAGCCACACAGTAAGCCACAGAAGTGCTTAATCTCTGTCTATATCTCAGCAACCCATATCCCAAGTCTGATGCAAATTACTGCAAGTTTAGTTTGCCTTATATTTAAAACAGTATTTGTACATCTTCTTCCTCCCATCACCCTTGGGAATTAACGCCTGTGTTTGCTCTTTGCTAGCTAAAAGACAGCATGTCACATGCTTTGGGTAGACCTAAGCTTTACTTAGCAAACCCTTCCCACATCTTGGCTATCCATCCTCGGCTCCTGGGTTTCACACCAGAATCATCCATGTCTTTGTGCTCCCTGTCTCCATCTCTATGTTGCAGACTCCAGTTTGATGGTGGCCTTTTCAGCTGATATATTTTTTCACTGGCTTGGTCAACACCCTGAGTATAATCTTGCGAGCAAGCCCAAAGGGGTTTATGTTTTCATGAGAGTAACATGCTGTACCAATTTTAGGCAAATAAAGTGGTCATAATTATAAAAGCATACAAGTGAAAACAAGCAGCAAATAGATTTGCTATTGTGATAATCCAAAGAAAAGGTGATGGAATAAGATTCCAGTTTTTGGTAACTGCATATGCTGTGACTTTTGCTAGATGAAACCCATTTGCTAATCAGTAAGTTGAAAATCTGTGCATATTTGCCATATAATAAATAAGGGCTAAAGGCTAAAACCTAAGTTACTGGACTTAAAATGCCTCTGGGTTACAGCACAGAAAGCTCATTCTGCTTCTGAGAGCAGAGTCTTATCTATAAGAATTCCAGTAACCTAAAGACAGTCCAGAGCCTGCTCTTCATCCTCCAGGGGCATGACTGAGGTCAGTGCTCTATTCTCAGAATAACGTGCACACATGGCATGGGATAGAGGAGACAGATAGAGCCCAGTAAGGCCCTCATTTTGTTCCTTTTCTTCCTTGCCACTTTTGTTTCCCCATCCAGTTCCAAAAACTTAGTAAATAATTCCATTTCCGGAAAATTTCCTATGTGTTTTATCTTGTCCCTCTCGTATGTTCCTCCTGCCAATCCCCTCTGGTCTCATTTTGCCTATCTTGTCCTCTTTTCTCTTTAGGTTATTGTGTAGACATATCTATACCACCGTCATCCAAGATCCTTGGGGAGTCCTCCTCTAGGTGTTCACCTATGTTGTCACTGGGCACATTTCTTTTTTTTAGCACAGCAGTTGTGTGCCTAGATGAGAGCCCCTCACCTTAGGGCACTTGCCTAACACTTGATAAATGAACAAAAAACTTTTAACAGGTCCTGTACAATACCTTCCTTGACATGTACAAGAGACATACCTGCTTCCTCATGACATCTGTGGCCTGCATGATATAGCGAGGAGGCAGCCCATGGCTTCTGGCTAGAATGATGGCCTGTTCCAGCGTCACGCTCAGGGTGCACCTGGGTGGTGAGGCAAAGGCAGTCAGACCCAGCGGTTGCTGGTAACACCTTTAAGACTGTGTTACCCACTTTGCATTCCACAATCAGCCCCAGTCAAAGTGGTCAGACAATGAGACCCTACATAGGACAGTTGAGGAATGTTACAGAAGCCATAAACTAAGAATTTAAATATAAGAATAACCTGTACTAAGCTAGGTCCATAAAAAAGATTTTGATAGAAATAACTGGAATCACAATAAATTTTATTACGTTATTACTGATTGATATTTCATATAGTTTAGAAGGAATGACTTCAGAAGATCATTCATTTTGCACATGGACAATTAATAGATTTTATTTATGCATATATATCTTAGAAAAATAAACAATGGAATTACTGGTCACAAAGGTAAGATTTAATTTTTAAAATCTTGGATTCAGCCTAAAAATCTCTTTATAAAAATTAAAAAAACAAAAAACCAAAAGCTGTCAGTTATAAGGCAATGTTGTTATGGTCTGTAGCTAGATTGTCTCCCTAAAGCCATATATATAAGAGCTGCGGCATTTGGAAGGTGACTGGATCTGACAGGTGCCCTGCCCATTTGGAAGTTCATTTGCACATGCTGAGAGTCTAGAGCTGAACGAGCTGCTGGGAGATGCAGGGCCCTGCAGGGTGGCTATGGAGGCCCCATCTTCCTTCCTTCTTCCTCCCTTACTCTCTGCTTCCTGGAGCCTAGGCACGAGTAGCTTTCCTCCACCCGATCCTTCCACCATGCCCTTGCCCATGGACTGAAATGTGAACCAAAAGAGGCCTCGCCTCCTTTAGAGTGTGTCTCAGGTGTGCTCTCCCGGGTATGGAAAAGTGGCCAAGGCAGATATGGCCCCAAAGCGAGACGCTGCCCTGTAGGTGTGTTCTAACCCACAGTAAGGCACTGGAGAATCTTTACTCGCTTCCTGCGCTCTAGGGCATCTCGTTTATGTTCTGCCGTACCTTCCTCCATAGCATTCCTCCAGTGCTGTGATCAGGTGTTGACTTTTTTAAGCAATCCTCTCTGAATTAGATTTTTATGGGTAGCTTTTGCATGTATTTCCAAAATGTGTTCATTAATTTTAAATGCTTTTCTGAAAGTTATTAAGTTTTGTTGTACTTCTTTGTTTGACTTACTGTACTTGTATAAGTCTTTTCCCTATTTCTGTCCTGACACTCCTATGGTCTGGCACTCTTCTCCCATGTTTTTCTATATCCACCTAGTATTTTCTCCTATAAACAACAGTAATAAATGACAAAAATGATGTCATTGCTTTTAGGACTATCTAACTCATTATTCATACTTTATGAGGCTGTAACACACAACTCTAATAATTCGACAGATTGCAGGGAATTAAGCAGAAGAAGAGTAAGTGATTGAAAACATTATTACTGTAATAGTAGAAAAAAATTGACAAGGTAGGACTATCTTACACTGCATAGTTTACATACCTGGATTGTAAGGAGAAACATATTAAATGACTTGAAAAGCCACTTCCTCATTACCATTACAGATAATTATTTTGAGAGCTTTAACAACATGTTAGTATGGACTAAAGTTTTACAGTTCATTTTAGATATGCATGATGTTCACAAATAGTTGACATATGAGTGTGGTAACAGTGCATATGGTTTTAGGCTACCATGCTAGTGAAGGCCAAGTAGCACAACTGATGGTTTATGTACTAAAAAAAAAAAATCAATTTTCTGGCCTACTCAACAGGCCATAACCTTTTTCCTCTGTAAGGTCTCCTCTACTCCAATTTTAAATCTTTATCGATATTAACACTTAACTCAATAACATAATACCAGTTGAATAAAGCTAAGAAAAAAGTCTTTATTCCATTCTAATCATGCTGGGATACGCCTGTGCATTCCTGACGAAGCATGACTTGCCTACTCACAACAAACACATACTATGATTTTCTTTTTTTATTGGCAGCCTATAATTTTTATTCATTTTATTAATCCTTTTAAACTGATCTGTTCTCCCATAGTTCTAGTTTTAGTAAACAGCAGCACAATAGCAAATTATCTGCTAGATTTTAAAACATTTTATAGCAATTGGGAAATCACAGAGCCAGTAACTTGCTCACTGACACAGTTCCTCAAAGTGTCACTTCTTTTGAACAAATCACAGGTCACTGAGCAGAAAACTCCACCTGCAAACAGGTATGTTTTTCTTTTCCTGGAATATCCCAAAAGGATAGCTATGTATATATTTATCTTTGCATACTATTACTATACATAATCCAATGAGATCCCAACACTGACTTACAAATTTTAAAAAGTGACAAATTTTTAACAAGAGAATACTGTCAATGTTGGAAACGCAGCCTGTACTTAATTCATGGTTGATGGATCCAATGGAGACTTAGCATTTCCATGCACAGCATTATAGAATTCTACTATTGTAAGTTTGCATGTGGAAGAAAATCTAACAGTAAGTCCAGAACTTTGCTCTCAATGTGTCATCATCTGTTTTAAAACTTTTTAGTTTCTCAATTAGGACTCAGGAAATAAGAGAACCTGTACTGTCACATCCTATAACTCAGTGATGCCACAAATTTTCTGTTCAAGGAGACTGTGGAACTATAGAGGAAAGGTATCAATAATGTATAGTGTGACTAAGGATAGTCTCCTAGAGGGAAGACATTCTCTCAGGTTCTCATAGAGAGCAAACTGGTCAAGCAATGGCCATACCTCATCCAGACAGCTGATGCTGACAAAAGATCTACAAACTGCTGTATATGGTTTCAGGATAAATCCTGAGGAGATTTAACTGACCTTGTCAGATACAAAAGTTACATTTTTGTTATGTATGTCTTGCTTTATCTTGGTCTTAACCATCTAGCAGAAAAGTCTAACCATGAGGTATAAAAAGTAAAGCCATATTAATATGCTGAGTTTTCAAAGGCTCAAGTTAACACCTTCAACATTGCCAGTTCTGCTGGTAACCCACTACTATTATGGACTATTGGACTATACATACAACTACGTTCTCTTAGTTGACTGAGAAGATAGATTTGTACTAATAGTGTTTAGACAAGATATCATGTCTGCATCTTTTACTCTGAACAACCACTATGAAGACAACTATACTGTTTTCAATTACAATAATGTAATTAATGTGGTAATTATTGTGACTGTCCTACTAATCTGTTGTGAAACTATCTCATTGCTATTTTTTCTCATTAAGGGTAATAATAAAAAATGTTTTAGCTTCTCTAAACTCTCCCAATCTCAATGCCAAGCAGAAAGATTTAGCATCCACAGGAAGTGTTTTGATTTCTGGCTTTGTCTAAAATTTTCCAGGTCCAGAAAGTGTCATATGGTTTTGCAACAGCTCATATATGTATGCTCAGAGATCATATTTACAACAGATCATTTGATTTTTTATTGGTGCTTTTGCTTACCAGAGTGGATGATCTTGTCACCTCAGGCAAGACAATGAGAGGAGCATTCTCAAGACCAGGACTCTAAGCAGCTTCTAACCAACCTGAGTTTCCCTGCTTTACCACTCAATCTCCTTTCTACAATAATCTTTGTTTTCTAGAAAGGATATTTAAGCTGAAACTTAAGTCAGTTTACATTTTCACTCTATGTGGAAAATACAGGCCTTCAAATTTTTTAGCTCCTTCTAGCTCAGTGGTTCTCAACCTTCCTAATGCCGTGATCCCACAATACAGTTCCTCATGTTGCGGTGACCCCAAACCAAAAAATGATTTTGGTGGCTACTTCAAAAGTGTAATTTTGCTATAGTTATGATTCAGAATTTAAATACCTGATATGCATTATGTATTCTCATTGCTATCAAACATAATTTAAACATAGTGATTAATCACAAAAACAGTATTTAATTATATGTTGAGAAATATTTATTACTAATTCCAACAAATAACATTTCACCATGGCATAGCATGGGTTTAAATACGTATTTTCCGATGGCTTTAGGCGACCCCTGTGTTTCAGTCATTCGACCCCCACCAGGGTCATGCCCCACATGTTGAGAATCACTGTTCTAGCTTTTATATCATTAATGCTTTTAGACAACTCTCGCAGAAGTCATAAAAATGGTAAAATAAAAGTCACAGAACATTATTTGTCTTCATAAAAAGGCAATATATTCATGGAAGAAAGCAATTTCACAACTTCAGTAATGAGACATTCCAAATACTGACTCAGTACTTGCAAGGAAATGTACTTGATGGAGTGGTACAATTACAAAGTACTGTTAAATTCCCCAAAGAAAGACAACAGGAAGAGTCAATATATCTGTACCTGGGATTAATAAATCGCCTTGATGCATTTGTATTGAGAATACAACTATGAGATAGCTCACTCAGATAATTAACACAGATTTAATATGATAAATATAATTTGTAGCTAATAGGTCTGATTTAATTTGAAAGGCATTTTTAGCAGTTGTGTGGAAGATATGCAAATATATTTTTTCTATTCATTCAATTATTTAACAAGGTTTGTTTTGTTGATGTTTATTTTGTACCTATGCATACCATTTGGAGCTAGCAGAGTAGACTCACTGACACACTGAAAAAGCTTGCATTTCAGGGCCCCTGACTTAGATGGTTCTTTGTAATCTTCTGGGAGGGCCCTTAGCAGTGTGCTCCCAGTGATGTGTGCTTACAAATCTGCAAAAGTACAAGGTGTGAACTGAAAAGACTACAGGTGCAGTCTGCTCTAAATCCAGGCTCTTCGGCCATAATGGGTAGTGTAGCTATTTCTGGAACTGAGCTAATGCAAGCTGAGTTAGAAACATTCAGGATAGGCTTGCTGAGGTCTACTTATAGGACATACAGTTATTGCTATAGTAAGGTTATTGTGATGTTTGCAGGAGGAATCGCTTCCAGAATACTCCTACTGTCCATTAAACAAAATTATCCCATGTTGAAAAGAGGCATGAGCCAGGGCATAAAGTTATGAGTTTGATTCCTGCTACAAAGAGAGAGAGAGAGAGAGAGAGAGAGAGAGAGAGAGAGAGACAGAGACAGAGTTAGAGGCTGTGAGGCAATATGCCCACTTGCTGTGTGTGTGTGTGTGTGTGTGTGTGTGTGTGTGTGCGCGTGTGCACATGTGCATGCGTTGAAGAAACACATTTAAAATATATAATGTGGGAGCTTCTGTGGAGAATAATCTAAGCATTATGACCCATATGTTAAAGAACCTGACAAGCATTTCTTTTATTTTTGTTTTGTATTTGAAAATAATTTAAAAACACATAAGCCATTAGCAATCTAATACATTTTGAAGTTGACAGGGTTTTCTGAACTTCTAGTGATTTAAATTTGATCAGCCTTACTAGAAAAAATATAGAATAATTTTCTTATTCTTTTTAATAGAATGTTATATTATAAGTCAGTATAATTTGCAGAGGCAATCAAAGACAATGTTACTAAAATGGTGAAGGAAAGGAGAGTCAGGCAATAGGATATTGATTTATAAATTTTATAATGGTTGTAATTATTAGCATTATAAATCTTGCATTTTTCGCATTCTAGATAAACACTAATTTTGATTTCTTTCTTTTTCTGGCAATTTTCTATTTTTTTTTTAAAGAGGGCACTTAATTTCTTTCTTTTCTTTTTTCTTTCTTTTTTTGTTGTCGTATTTTAGGGAAGGGTCTAGCAGATGCTCAGGGTCTCACTACTAGATCGGATCCATCTGTTTACAGCCTCCCAGGAGCTGGGATTGCAGGTGTGCACCACCATGCCCAGTCTCAATTGCTGTCTCAGTGCAGCCCGGGGGCAGAGCTGGCACAGCAGAGGGCACTTAATTTCTGATTTAAGTTTCCATTTTTCCAATAAGGAGTGTACTTGTGAACAAAGTCAGGTCTCACTCTTTTAGATAATCAAACTTTTGTGAGCAGAAAAAAGAAAATAAAGAAGCAAGAGAGTAGGAAGTGGGGATACCTTATCCAGAAAAGTTATTTTTGTATCAGAATGCAAAAATGGAGCCATGCTAATAAGAGAAGGAATATAGAGGGTGATGGTATTTTTTCTCTTTCTGTATTTAGGACAGGGTCTGTAGGGTCTCACTAAGTAGATCTGACTCATAGTGATTCTTCTGTTTTTAGCCTCCCAAAGTGCTGGGAGTGCAGGCAGGCACCCCCAGCACCACCAGGCCATCTCAATCACCATCTCAATGCGCCCCACAGGCAGGGCTCAGCACAGCACGCCAGGGGTCAAACCCCAGCCACTGCGCTTTCCCTAAGCAGATGTTTTAGTCCACAGCACTATCAGGCCAGCCCTGAGGATGACAGTATTTTTAAGAAAACTATTTCAGGAAGAAGATGTTCAAAGGGTGTGAGGCTAACATCTGTTTAATTTGCTCACAAACAAATATGGAGATCAATACACTAATGTGGAGAACATAGTAATGAGGTTTGGGAAGTATGAAATATTTGGGACTCTAGGCATCAGAGTACAATAGCAGGCAGTCTTCTTATTTATTTCTCTGGTTGATACCCAAAGAGTTTCAACCCTTACAATGCATGTTACAAAAGAAAAATTTGTTAAGGAAGTTATAAAAGAAATGTACTAACTTAACATCTTACTAATACTATATTCAAAGTACTTTCAGTTGCCTTCCAGTGGCAGCATTTGCAAAAGGAAGTTAGTCATCGTGATGCTTAACATAGCATTTTCCAGCATTTCACCCTATGCACTTTACTTTCTTTCTTTTTCTTGTACTGGGGATCAAACTCAGGACCTGCTTTTACCAAGAAGGTGCTTATGCCACTGAGCTATATACCCAGTCCCTGTACTTTACTTTCTCCGCTCAACCTAGAATTTTGTTGTATTTCATGACAAAATATTCTCCCTACTCTGGAATTCTCACCCAGTGTTACTAGTCTTTCACTACTCTGAATCAATCTTGGGACATCCTCCCAATGTAGAATGTCACCTGACAACAGGGTCTCCCAAATCCAACAAGCAAAGTTCATCTGACTGTACCATCATACTTGGTAATGCAGTTCTTTGTAATTTTTCTTTCATGTGTTTGGGTTTGTTCCAATTGATCTCAGACTTCATGTTTCAACATTTTTATGTCAAATTGCAGAGCTACATGTGAAGAAATCAAATGAAATGATCTCTTTTGTGCCAGTTCTGTTTGCAGAAGCTGGGAGTACAAAATAATCAAGATATAACACACATTGCCCACCCCAGTCTCTCCTCTATTAAGTCTTACTGGAGAGACAAAGCTTGGTTTTCTAAATTTGCTTAGATGCCGAACACAGTATCTTAACATCGTCTTCTTCTTCTTCTTCTTCTTCTTCTTCTTCTTCTTCTTCTTCTTCTTCTTCTTCTTCTTCTTCTTCTTCTTCTTCTTCTTCTTCTTCTTCTTCTTCTTCTTCTTCTTCTTCTTCTTCTTCTTCTTCTTCTTCTTCTTCTTCTTCTTCTTCTTCTTCTTCTTGTTATATTCAGCTCAGCCTGCCCTAGGGCTGGTGCAGCATGTGGTGCCTGGGATCGAACCATGGTCCCTGTGGCTGCCTAAGCTTGCCTTGGTGGATGCTTTACACCTCCGAGCTGGCTCCTGTATCTTAACATCAATTAACAGACATCTATTAAACTGTGTTTAATTTACTTTTTAAGACTTTAAATCTCATTCAAAATAGGGTTATCTACACATTAATCTTTCTCTTTAAGATGATTCATGGCATTCTATAATAAATTAAGTAAAATATTCTCAAAACCTCAGGACCTTTACATATTTGATAATTTACCATGATCACAGATAAAAACATCAGTTAAATTTTCATTCCAAAGCTCCAGGGATCTACCAACTCATTTATGGTTGACTGTAATTGTACTAAACCAGGAGACCACACCCTCAAGGGTTTAAACGCATTAAATTGGGCACTTGGGGAGATGCAGCACCTCTACAGGCCACCAGGGTGATGCAGAACCCGCAGTCAGACATGAGAAGGGCAGTGTGGCTGAGGCTCATGGCTTTGTTTTCCTTCTTGAATTTATTTGCTAGCTCTCAGTATACTCACTCTTAAGTTTTGCTTGGAGGTTAATTGTTATATGGCCATCTCTCGGGGACAATCTCAAAGATTTTTACTAGTGGAGGAGAATTACTCAGTTACAATCTGACATTAAATAAAACAATAAAATACTAGGGTGATAAGGCCCTGTGCATTTGTAGCCATAATTTAGCAAAACTGATATTATGTAGATGTAGAAGAAAAAAATTAAAGAATCAAAAACTAGAAAATGTTACCATTAGTCGGATATTTTCTTTTTATTTCCCTACAGTTTAAAAATTAATTGAGACTAAACATTAGTTTGAACTTCTCCATTTTTTCTGCTCAGTGATGTTACATACTCATCTGGAAATAAAATTACTTCTTAAAAATGATTGTAATTGTTGAATTTAGAGACAGACTTCGATAATTCAAAATTTACTTAAGCAATAACCTATTTTGAGCATTTGTAATTGTATAACTGAATCATGAGAATAAATAGGATCCTTTTGATGTGATATTTCAGCTTAGCAGAATAATTTACTGTTAGAAAAACACCACATCTGGGGCTGGGGAGATAGCTCCAAGGCACAAGTGCCTGCTGGGCAAGTGCAAGGTCACTTTGAGTTTGAACCCTGGTCCCACAAAAAAAAAAGAAAAAAAAAGAAAGAAAAACACCACATCTGGTAGATACACACCCCAAGTTGAAAGGCACATGTCTAAGTTATCTGAGTTTAAGGAACCACACACTAATGGACACTCTTCTAATGGAAATATAGTAAATACGACCCCTTAACGATCTGTATAAGCCAGCTAACCATTGATTCATTTTCAGTAGCAAGGAGATTGATTTAATTTTGTAAATATAAAAGGAAATAAATATTTGTCAAGAGTATTGAAATTATTGATTTTTTACTTGACATAAAATTGTTTAAGGTTTATTGAAAGCAGATGTTAATGTTTAATTATCAATCCTGCATCCCTATCACTGTTAATCTGAGCAACAGATATGATAAAAATATGCAACATAAAGCCATCCATTATTAATTTTTATTCTTGTTTTGAAATTCTGTACCATATATATTGTTGTATATTACACTGTTTCTGTCTTTTTTTTGCTATTTGTTTTTGCTTTTGCTTTTTAAAATAAATTAAAAAAATTGTCTCCCATGAGCACAGCCCAATTTTGTCGAGCTCTAGACTTCCACCCGTGCCACCTCCTATGCATCACCTTTTATAGCCATTCTGTTGCCTTTTGTCATGGGAACAAGAAGCAGACAAATCCCTTAGGGAACATGCACCTGCAAACTATTCATAAAGCCAAACTG